>DWLR01005467.1:0-10939 GCA_018246295.1 Papilio alexanor hazarajatica
CTATCTGTCTACCGAAGCGGAGCAGAAGTGGTTTGCTAGTTATATTTTTAGTTGAAATTGACATGATACAAATATCATGTATTCGAAGATGCGTACACAGAAGCAGTCTCCTACTACCTTACTCGTATATTCTTATATAAGAAATGTTTTTCGACGTATTTCATTAACGTTGAGAACATTAGTCGTATTTAATATTGGATATTACTTTATGCATAAAATATGACAAATAACTTGTTACCTGTAGGTGAAGGTGTCACAGAGTCAGTGCTCCTCAAACTGAGAGTCTTGTAACCAGAGCTCGAGGGAGACAGCCGCCAACTGCTTGATGCGAGGTCACCTGCAAACATTATGCTATTTATGTGAACTAAAGTAAACATTTACAGTGAGCATGGTCTTCATTCAATCACCGAGTAAGGCAAAAGGAGAAAGAAGATAAGAGGCAAGGGGCGGGGAAAATATTAAACCACACCCAACTGTCATATGGGTCGAATATAAATGAGTGTTCTTAGAATCGAGGCCTAGCTTTTCAAACTCTGCCTATGCTATTTTTACGACTGTTGGATATCATTATTGTCTATTATTCAGTGATAACTAGTGTTGATAGTAAATCTAAGTACATGACTTAACTATTGTTTAGCAGCAGTTCTTATGTTTTAATTCATATTATAACCATATTCAGATGACATTGTAATCAATACAATACATTATTTGATTATTTTTATTATTAAGCAAAGCTTTTTTCTTCAAGTAGTATAGATAAAGTAATCTCTATCAATATTATGAACAATAAATCTCTGTTTCATAAACGACTATTATTTGATACCTCTGAAACAAATTTTAATAATTCTTACACTACATAAGAAAGCTGAATTATCTTATATTATAGCTATTAACTAGGCATATTATTTTTTAACATATTGGAATTTACTCATTTGACCATGGCTCCGGTCACACTATGCCAGGGGACCAGTATTTAAAAAAAACTAGTAGACGATGTTAGCTGACCTTGTTTACTGAGTAGCCGAGGGTTGGGCGGTTCAGCGGCGTACCCTCCGAAGCTGTGGCTCTTGGACACTGCGCCGCGCGGCCGAGGCGGCTCCCCGCCGCGGCTCTCTAGCGATTGAACCTATAAAAGTGTCCGAATGCTAATATCTTACAAAACACAAGAAATAGTCGCCTATTTATTTACACAATACGACAAGTAACAGTCATAACAGATTATTTTGGAAGATATTATGCCATCGAACTATGTCACAGAAATACTATAAATAAGATATAATTACAAATAAGACACTTATCTTAAAAATATCAAGTAATTGGTATCAACATCCTCCAGCCCAACATTGGCCAATACACCCATATACAACTACACTGACATATTGTATTGTGTAATTACTAACTTTAATAAGTTTGTTCCGTCCCTCGGAGGTGAGGAGCTTGACGGGTCCGTTGGGGAGCCACGGCCACTGCGATTCGTCTTGTGTGCAGTTGTCCTGGTATAATTATAAACTATTTATGTTTTGATTTTCCTTTTTTTATCATATATGTAATTCACAATTTTATTTTGCATTTAAGTACCTTTTATAGTGATACTGCTATGCGGCATTGCCTATATACCAGAGAACTGTATGTCTCGTGAAGAACTTACTTTAGAAATGATCCTATGAAGTAAGGTCTTAAGAGAACTGTATGTCTGATCTGTTAAGCTTACATTCTTTTTTATACAAGGAGGTGGCAAACGTGCAAGCGGTCCTGAGTGACCGCTCTCCATCTGCAACAAGCATTTGCGACTTGCAGATGCGTTGCCTACCTTTGATAAACAGAGGAGCCCTTCTTTGTCATATCCTCTTACCCTTCCCATCCTTTCCTTATTAGAAAAGGGGTGGGAAACGGACGAGGACTAAAATTAGTATAATAATATCCTCAATCATCTGACGAAACATAGATTACGTTTAAACTATAACGCGTAAAGTTAAGGTTCAATGTATTCAGCACGTGTTACGTCTCACCGAGCTGAATATGCGTCGCCGCACGCGCTCGTACTCGCGCTCGCGCTGCTCGAGCGACTTGCTGCGCGCGACGCCGCCCGCCGCGCCCATCACCTCCTCCCCCGCGGCCGACGAACGCTTCAAAATCGACCTAAACACGTAGGTATTAAGATTTATTGCACAAAGAGTAATTCTACTGATAAATACATTTCTGTATGGGAAATTGTTGAATGGTGTAAATGGATTATAGAAGTCTGGAACTATATCACCGTATGTTCACTATCAGCTTCCCGCGCCAGAGTTGAGTGACAGGGATTGCGTTAAGGAATTAAGTCCACCATTTTTAGGAGATAATTAAGAGTAAACAAATAAATAGATAAATTGTAAGGTGAAAAAGTTGTGACAAATTTTATATCGTTCGTAGTTATTATCAGATATGCGAAGTTGTATTCGTTGTTTTAATATATTGATTATTTTATATTGTTGTAGTAGTATGGTGATATAGTTTACTTGGCGAGCGTGTCGTCGCGGCGGTGCTGCGGGCTGGCGGGGAACACGACCGTGCACCACTCCTTGAAGCTCGTGCAGGGGATGCGCCCGCCGCTAGTTCCTGTAGTGCGGGAAACATACAGATAGTAAGACTAAAGTTGTTGAGGCAATTCATGAAGGATAACCAGATAGCAGGGGATATCTGTGAGGTGACGATGGTTGAACGAAAATCTGGAGTAAAGACAAAACGTATCTTATTGAAGACTTAAGCAATGACGAATGAGTGGCTCGAACTAGTGTTATATAAGACGTCGTTATATAAGTCATATACTCACCAGGTAGCGGGAAGTTTCTTTCGGCGCCATTTTTACTGTCTCGTAATTTAATTGTCCCTTAATTTTTATTCAAGATGAGGAAAAAATGTGCTCTTGTGTTTTGGCGCCTAGTGCGACCGCACCTCAGACTCTACTCTAGGGCCGTACTCACCAGTTTTGGAGACCATGACAGAGGTCTTGTTGTTCTGGTCGATGTGGTGCGACAGCTGGAAGAGCGCGGCGCAGCGGTGCACCAGCATTCGCCCGTATGACGTCATCACCGGGAACCGTACTATGCAGCGTCTGCACCAAACAAACAGTATCACATTATATGAATTATCGTGTAATAGCGAGCTTTATTGTCACCATCAAAGGAACATTTAATGACAAGCCTCGTAACAACTTGTACAGTCTACTGTAATCCAAACATACCCGGTGTCGTTGACCAGGTTATGCAGCTCCTTCTCAATCTTCAGCAGCGTCAGCCGGTCCCGCGAGTTTTTGTTCAGTGTCTCCTTGATGAAGTCCACCAGCTCGGGACCAGTGGGCTCCAACTTATCATCTAGATTTAAGGAGATGTGACTAAATTAACCAACAATAGGCAACAATGGGCACTGATGTGGAATGGACTACTTAGAAAATACTACTGTGAAACAGTTGGCGTATCATAGAGGTGTTCTAGGCCACATCCCCTTCTCCTTTGCTTTCCTACTTACTTTCCTCTTTCCTATACGAAGGTTGCCAATGCATACCAATAAAGTCTTTAAATGTTTGTGGGATTTTAATGAGTTGGTCATTTATCATCAGATAAGTTTTTTCCTTGTTTAACTCCTACCACATTATGAAATTTTACAATCAATTTAAACGATGTCTGGAATATTCTGGCTTCTCTCTCTTCTCTAAGCACCTGCAGCACATAGGGAAGCTATTGTCTTACAACATATATACTACTATACTATCTACTACTACACTACTACTACACATACTATCTTGCTCAGTACTTACCAGAATCAGTTCTATTTAATGTAATACTCTTTGGTTTCTCTTTTCTCTCTGGACATCTAGAAATAATAAGAAATATTTTAAAAACCTAGCAAACAATACATCAACTATTATTGTGTCGCAACGTAAACCCTCACCTGCAATAATATGTGTTGTTAGCTTCGAGACTGACAGATTTCTTCGTACCTTCTATAGGACTACCTGAAGTTGAAGAAGAAATTACGTACATACATAAAAATATACACGCTCTTGAAAGTTCCGAGATAGTCAATCTATATCTTGTCATCTATCATAACATCTATTCTATACAGGATGTTCAGTAATAAATAGACCAAAGAAATAATGTTAGTGAAGTTGATCATTGGAAACTCTTTATTAAGAAGATTTGAAAACGAAACAAAGTTCTTCTATGTGGAAGTAATATTTATTATTCTGGTTGATATACGAATCTATATTACCTGTTTGCTCCGAGTCTGAACAGTCCGGGCACTCATCCGAGCAGACAATGCCAGAGTCCTGTTTCGCGCACACAGGTTTCCGCCGCCGACCTCTGTAATATTAATGTTCGTGCATAATATTTCAGCCTAGGGAGCTTGTTGAGCTTATAGTACAGTTACAAATAACGATATGACACGGGATATTAATTGGCCAGCATCCACATTCCACATCGACCACATTATATCGGCGCCGAAACAGTGAAACAGTGGAAGATATTGGTATAATTCCTAAAAGTCTAAAATGTAGTAGTTTCTTCGAGTTTCTTCCCTCGTCAACTTTATTCTAGTATGCGTACGTACTTGCAGAGCGGGCAGGCAGCACATGAACCGCATACGCAGGCGACGCGCGGGTTTTTGGACAGCAGGTCGGGCTCGCGCTGGCCCAGCCAAAGCTGCGCGCGTTGCCGCTGCTCCAGCTGCTCGCACTCCCAGCCCCCGCCAGTAATCTTGGAACATACACATCCATATATCGTGGTGTGTTCATCACAATATACTGTTTTTTTACTGACGAAAACCTGTAAACTGTAAGTTACCGCGCATTCTGTAAGGTGCTACTGCAGCATCTCTCTGAGACTAAACAGTTAAGATTGCAATGGAAGATGTAAAATAGGTATGTTACCGACCTGTATCTCAACAGCCTGCTTCTTCCTGTCGTCATCTCTGCTGGCGTCGCTGGCGGGGCTGGAGGCGTCACTGGGGTCGCCGCTACCGTTGGCGGCGCGCTGGCCCAGCTTGGCGTGCGCGGGAGACGTGTGCGGCGGCGACTGCGACTCGCGTATCGCCTGACTACGAACCAGCTGCTTCGATTTGAAACTCTAAACAAGAAAAAGTTAATTTAAAAACTAATAACGTAACGGAGAAAGTAATAATACGAATATAATCTATAGTATGTAGTCCTGTAAATAGTAAAAAGTCTACATATTTCAAGAATATACTGTTAGAACACATATCGCATTTTATATAAATTTTATTGTCTCAAGTCCACAGTTATTAGAACTACAACGTGTAAGGTGTATTCGTACTATGTAAACAAAAAATATTGTAAACTACCCAACTCCAGAGAATGTGCAGGGTTCTTACAAACCTACCAGTTTAAGAACCCAAAGTAAAATAAGATTATATTGTACATAGCATAAGTGGAATAAATAAATAAATAATAAAATTATATCTAACTCTTCAAAATCGGTAAATCCGTGTATGCTACGGGAGGTCACAACGGAACGGACATTATACGCGTACCAGCGAAAAACATTTCTCTCCTCTCAGTCGGCAAAAATAACAATTAACGCGCGTATTATTAGTATTTAATCGATGTAAAATTGTAAATAATAAATTCATATGTAATAATAACTTACAAGGAAGGCAACTATCAATTAAATTATGTAAGGAAAAACCACAATTTTAATAATCTTATTATACGATAAATCGTTGCATTGTAGTACATTAAATAGAACAAAAGGTAGCTTAGAATGTTGAACTGTATCTATAAAAAATACAAAGACAAAAAACTCGTCTATATAGCAATCTTTATAAGCTTAAAATAAAATAAAGATATGAGTCCGTAATTACCCGGCTTCTATTAAGCGGTCCATCTTCAAGGCAGATCTTTTCTACCTCAGACTTCTCCATTGCTTTGCACCCTGAAATATTTACTGTTGAGAATATTAAAATAAAAAAATAAATAAATCCCTTACATTCTGTGCTGAAAAACCACATGAGTAAATATAAAAAAAATAACTCTCTTTTAGCTTAACTGAGATAGATAGATATAGCTATCAGTTGCAATCAAATCTAATGATTTACGATCACACCATATGTTTGTAACGTTAGGCGACATTTCAAGTGAATGAAAAAGTTGATAGCTATCATTTGATTCACTAAAGCTAAGCTAGCTATCATAAAATCAAGATATAATTTACTAATATAATAGATGATTATTGGACAAAGTGCGTCCCCCTCCAACAGAATTCGACAAACAGTTGGCGTAACGAAAATCTAATGAATGTATTGCATTACTAGACATTATAACAATTTAAAAAAAAATTGCCTATACGAACGACCGGACTCATAAACAATACTTTTCGTTCTATAAATAACAAAATAAACATACGAACTTTTCACCGAAATTATTAGAACCTAACTGTGACATTAAGACCGTCATATGAAATTTGTTCATTGGTACAAAGCTAATTGACAATCAACCTAGACAAACTAAGTTACGAAGCAACGCTTAACCACTGAGTTATCACCTCACTCTTAAATAAAATGGTCGATGACATTAATGAAAACAAATTAAAAAACAGCAATTTCATCCCGACTGTCACACCATAAAAAATAAATCAAAGCATGTATAATTTTAGTTCCAGATCGAACTCGTAATAGACATAAGAGTGTACGTCCATACAAATCGCTAATCTACAGGGATTTCTTTTCAAGTTAATGTACTAAATGCCATGCCAATATTGGTCGACAAGACAACATACTTTTATAGTAAAAAAATCTCGATTTTCATTCCTTGATGATATATGTGCTAATTTTTTTTTTACATAAAACAAAATGTACACTCACCTTTATAATCGTATTCAGTAAATCACTTCTCTAAAATAATCGTATAATTTTACACATACATTATTCATTGGGACCTATAATTACATTTACACATTAAAGGTGTTGGACCAACGAAGGTAGACACTACGTATTACGATTAGAAGGCAACTATTTTTATTTATTAAGAATCTTCGTCCAAAAATCACTAGTTAAAGCTTTTTCAGAATAAAAATCTAAAACTCTCAGATGTTGGCGGGAGTAAATCTGGTACGTTAAAAAAGTTAAATTGTCCTTAAATTTCGATTTCCGAGGAACACAGAATCGGTGTAGCTGTAATGTTTGTAAGCTCGTTGTTTTTCTTCTTTCTATTTTGATTTGTCAAATTGGAATTCTTTTTGATCTGTGCCTTCAATACCCCCGGGCTCTTGCTAGTGTTCGAATCTGTTTTCACTTGCGGTGGACGGCGCTTGACGGAGATCATTGTTTGGTATCCTTAGCAGTTATTTTGGATTATTCCAAAACGCTGTAAGACAGGTGCGCATAGCTTGAAACTACTTTTATGCGATGCTTCTTCACTATCCTCGAATCCATATATCTGAAACAACAATTATTTATAAAAATAAAAAACAAGTCCCAAAACCACAATCGGAAGATGACTTGTATGGCATTATTCTAATTTAGCCTATTCACTCCTACTCGTATACTCATTGAAAGCTGTCTACGGCATAATCGGATGCAAAATTTTGTATTTGATAAATTGTTCCAAACCTTTGCTCAGTGCAAAATGATATATGGATTTAAATAGATTTGTTTAAGCCTAAAGTTTAAATATAATGAAAGGAGACAAACTGCGTAATTTCTATTCGTAAATCTCCAAAATGTATCCTGTAAAACAGCGAAAGTCTTGGCTTTTTTCATCTTTGCTTAAGATTATCGAGTTTATGCTTATTAGGCCACTAAAATATTTACCCTTTATTGCATAATTTAATATTTTCTTGTAGAAAAAATCATATGCATGTAATTATAGCCCTAGAATGTGTGAATAACTAAAAAAAATCATTGACATTATTATGTATTTATTATTTGAAAAAACCAAACGATATATATTTACATCATTATGCAATTAGTAATAATGAGTTTAGTAGAATATAAAATAACGCAAAAAAAAATCATGTTTTCGTTACAAATGTTAGCAGATACTAAAACATTTTCCTTATTTCCCCTCATTATGAATATTTTCAACAACTCTCGTAGACCAAAGCGAGCAAAATAACGTAATTCTTTTGCACCGTTATAACGAAACTAACAGTCATCGGGTAACCAAATTGTGATTGTCATTTCTGACCTTAAGGTTTTTTTTTCTTTAAGTAATTACGTCCATTTCATCCATAAATATTTCAAGCAATTGTCTGACGCAAAAATATCAACACCATCCACCCACTGATTTGTGTGCATTTAAAGGTTGTGAACTGTTTGATGGAATCTTCCATCAACATGCGATTAAGGGTCAACAGTATATGTTAACTATCATATTTAATAACTTTTAAATCACAACAATAAATTGTTAACCAATATCCAGTAAACAATTTATAAGAGCTTGATTGGCAGAAGATCACGTAATAATGTTACCATTTCTAGAAATAAGAACTTAAAAAATTGTAATCAGCACCTTAAACCGTTTTCTTAAGCCGATGGGCACGCTTAACTAATAGCAACGCTTTGCTAATACACCGTTCCGCCGCCAAACTACCAATCACTCATTCTTATCGAGCCATCGCATCGCATCGGTAGTGTTTGTGTCCACTGTTAAACACGTCACGGCATTTCTAACATTATGACAAATGTACAGTACTTGGACTTTTAAAAATGTGGATTATTTGAGAGGTCTGAATTTATAATATCACGCGCTCAAAATATTGAACTCGTGGTAGGATTGCTGATATTTTCGCGTAATAAAAATAAATCCGTCAAGGGGCAAATTCACGCGCGACTTATAAATTCAACGTTAGGTTCGTACAAAGTGAATCTTGGCACGCCAAATCAAATTCCTATAACATTTATATTTATTAGTAACAACTCAATTCGGTAATATCGTAAATCGTTATATTCTTTGATCTTTGTAATATTTGATTAACATTATGACCCAACTAACTTTGTAGATATTATTTAAAGTATTATTGTATGTTTGTGGTTTTATATACTAGCTGTTAAATCGGTTATTTGATCACGAAATCTTATAATTTTCAATAACATTTAATTTTTAAAAAAACATCTTTTTTTACAAAAGTGAGCTTTGATTACGGCTAGTATGTACCTATTTATTAATGCATGATAAAATTTTGTATCTTAATTTTGTATAGAGCGATATAGACCCATTTTATACATCCATTTATTTGCGCTAGAGTCTCAAGTTCCTTTTTAAAATTGGTAATATATTTAACACTAACACTAAGCGTATTTTTATAAGATGATCCAAACTAAACATATAAAGTTTCAGTGGAAGCATTAAACAAATGTATAACATCAAGGGATAATGGAAACAAGCGTTCTGCCGGCCGTGACCCAATGCCCTTGCCACACAAGCTGAGCAAGTTCGTGACGACGCCTATGCGTCAGCCCTGATTCATGGACGTTCTGAAGACTATATCGTAATGTACGGTGGAACATACTGCGATCGCCAACCCGCCTGCCAAGCGTAGCGATTATGGCACATTTCCCCCCAATGATGCGATCAATGGGGGAGGCCTATGTCCAGCAGTGGACGATCATAGGCTGAGATGGATGAAATGCAGGGTAAAGATTGTGATTGACGAATACGGATATCCGGCATATCACTACCTACAATAAAAAATTAGTTAACAGTCTACCAGAGGATCTACCAGAGTTTATATTTTGCGAATTATTGAAAAATAACTTGCTGTAAATCTATAAGAATATATTACGAATTTTCCTTGCATTCGCTTTATTCATATATATCATAGTATTATACCACCCTCTGCTGAAACCTGAACTGTCGATTGTCTGACCTCGTCGGCGATGAATCAGCAAAACAGTCGACTCACGTATTTCAGCTTTAGGCCTAGCTAGTATGGTACAATATTCACTGGCGTTGAATTAAGGTACTGGTCATACTTTTAACAGCCTCGATACATTTGACTGCTATCTAAATGTCTATAGGGGTATAACAAAGTGAGGGGTTGTTACGTAAAGATTTTGAAGATATTATATGTATTACAAAAAACATCGAAGAAAACAAACGAGTTTTAGGCCTATACCTGAAAGGTGACCACCTCCACCTATCCACATCCATAACTACTATAAGAGTTACAGGTCCTTTGCCAGATTTTGTGTAGATATACTTAGGAATAAGACAAACAATATTTAATTTAAAACCAATCAGACTGACTGACGTGACACTCCGGGGAGAATACGGATCGAATAACTCACTCTTCAAAATCGTTCAAGCTACAAGAGGTCACAATAGAATGGACATTATCGTCCTGTCAGTCGAACAAAGAAAAACAAGAACATAGAAAGAGCGCAAAAAGGTTAAAGAAACACGATCTAGTGTTGATCACATAGTAGTGATCTAAAGATTGATTAAGTAATTCCATTTACTAAGGATCTTCTTACAAGTCTATCGCTTGGACTGGATGTACTTTTATTTAAAGCTTCCCATTTATATATTTAATTACTCAAGTCAAAGTAGTAACAATAAATAGGTTGTATAATATAAAGGTAATAGTCGTAGTTATAAATGTAATAAAAATATATAGATCTTATGCATTTTTATATTAAAATGAGAAATCCGCTGAAAAATTTCAGGAACAGAGATTAGTTTTTGGAAGTTACATTTAACTACTGCACGCTACGATACCGCACTGAGGCGGCGATGGAGCAAAAAAATCGGAAACATCAACTGTCTTATTTGTTGTTTCAACAAAACAGTTGACGTTTTTAATAAAACTCAACGTATTTGCTATCGTTCTTACACATTTATTATTGTTTTTACCTTTATTTTTTTACAAGTCAGAATTAGTTGTAATTAAATTACAATGGACAAATTACATTTAACTTCACCACAGGTTTGATATAGATCCCG
>DWLR01005468.1:0-10938 GCA_018246295.1 Papilio alexanor hazarajatica
TAAGATATATCTACCGATTTCTGTGTATCGTGATAATGTTTTAATTTGTCGAATTCTTTTTATGTTTTCACGATTATGATGTAAAATGTTTTGTTGTCTGTAGAATTCTTTACCGACGTATAAATTATAATCATAAATTATTAAATAATCACCACTCACAATATAAAATATATCACTCAAACACCATATTTAAAGTGAAAAAAAAATTAAACGGGGTCACTCTTTCAATACACATCATAACCATAGGCAATATAAACTCGCAACGTTTCGCGCGCGAACTGCATGAAATCCGCGCGAAGATCGGTCCGCGCGCGCTCGGCGGCAAAGCTCCCTCTGCCGCACGTGGCTTATGACTGCCGCGTTCGGATATCTTCCCGAGGGATGGTATATTCTTTTAAATATGACATTTCATTAATTTGTGTAATCTCTAGAAAATCGATAACTGAATTTTGTCTTTTAGTTTCACATTTCATTGGCTGCTTTTAAATTGATTTGATTTTCAACTGTTTAGGGTGTTTGGAATATTTGTCAATAGAAGAAGTTTTAAGTTTTATGCATTTATAGAAAATTTGTTTGTTATATTTATATATATAATGTAATTGATTTTAAAATTTGAACCACATATCGAAATATTAAATAAAAGTATGTAAGCAATACGACTTATAAAAAGTAGTTTAATAATTAGAAAATAAATTTGAATTAAATTATATGTAAGTTATATATATATATAACATGCTATATATATAGCATGTTATTGAAGCATTAATACGTTCCTAAGAAATATCTATCACATCAGAAATATCTAATATCTAATCTCATGTAAAAATATCTATTTTTAAGTAACTAATCATAAATGTCATATATATATATTTATAATTTGACAAGAAAGACATTTTTCTTATAAATTATAAATATTTCATACAAATTGTCTCTTTATTACTAATTTACATATGCAAAATAATACAAGAAATTGTTTACATTACGATATTAATAGTTGTACCATTAGCCATTATTTTGACAAATCATAAAAATAAAAACTAAAATGTAATTTCAAACATTAAGCGCGAGTATCCGAACGAATAGGGTAGATCCCGCCCCTCCCGAATTTTGTCGCTCTCTCTATCTCTCTTCCTCGATATCTCGTAACTTATCACTTTTTGACATATTGTGCTATAAATAGTTAATGACATATCAAGAATATAAACTTAATTATTACTTTTAATTTTTTATAGAATAGAACTAGCAATTAGAGGCAAAACTTTGGTAGAAATAGAAGCGCTAAAATTGTCAAAAGATAAAAAAAAAACTGCGATTTTTACTAATGGGGAATACGAGAAGATGTAAAAAATAATTTAAAAAAAATCCACACTAGCTCATGTGGATGACATTCACGTTTTTTTTATTCAACTTTCAGCTTTTAACTTTAATTTTGGTTCAGTTCCTAGCGGCATTGTACAATCGGCTTAATTAATCTTAAAATTTAAATACATGTAGTAATATGGTTGAAAAGGTCATGAATTTACAAAATTAGCATAAGCATTATACTTGTCATTATTTGTTGGATTTCGGTACCATATTAACATTTAAGAAGCAAAAGTGTCACCCGAACAGGGACTTGAACCCTGGACCCTTGGATCAAAAGTCCAATGCTCTACCGACTGAGCTATCCGGGCATTCTTATGAGCAAAACAATAAAACAGTTTTAATTTCCATATCTTTAAATAATCAATTTCATTAACGATTTTCGATTAATAATCAAAATAAGAACATCACATCACAAAACGGTTATGGATAATGGATTGCCACTTAGCAATATATTTCCCTTTTCCTAATCTTTTACTTACAATGATTAATAAAGTTAATCTTAGACTCGACCATGTCCAGTAATTAATGGTAACGAACCTAAGGACAGTAGCTAATAAGGTGATATTAATACCTGTTTATATTACAGGACACTAACATATCAATATCTTAGAGACAGACGCGTGATAAATAGCGAGAGGCTGTATATATAAATGGAGACGACGTTATGACTGCATAAAGTTAGGTCTTTGTTAAAAATTATAAATTCAAAAAATGTACAATGTATAATTTTTTTAAATTATGAAAACAAACGAGTTGTTTGCTTCCTCGATGCTAAATAGGTTTAAGTAAAATATATGTTAAGTTTCATAATATGATTTTGAACTTGTTTTAAGATAATTTTATGTTAATCCGAGTGTTGTATAATGCCATTGCCAACTTTTAAGTAGGAGGTAATTAATATATTATAGGAAGTAAAATACTAGCAATATTACAAGCGGTCTATATAACAAATATCTTACACGTCTCCTTGGCTGTGGCTAAACGATCAACACCGAAACGTGGACCTCGAAGCGACTTCACTGTTACATGGTGTGACTTTTTCGCGCGATTTTCATCGCTCTATCTTCTTCCATTTCCTACCCCAAGAGAAAAAGTATTATTTACGATAGTTAACTAACTACTTTTCTCCAAAAAGACTGGAAGGGCAACTCTTTGAAGTTTGAGTTTTTATGCATAGATGTAGTGACTTAAAAACATAAAATCGAAACAGAGTTAAAGTTGTCGAGCATTCTCCTGAAGAAAACTTTTAGGTATCGCAAATTGTGTGTGTGTGTGTTTTTTTTTTTTTTTTCGTAAAACAACTTGACCAAGCACCAACTAAAATGATATACGTAAACATCCTAAGTCTGCAGTTATCGCAGCTAATCGTATCGTACATATCTCTTCATTGAAACACGTCTACGATCATAGGTTCTACGATCGGTCATGGGTTTTGACAGATCGCGCGCTACGCCTCATTACGTCGGGTGCTTTGTTTAATTGACGTTCATTAATATGTTAACATTATTGAACATCATTTACTTTTTACAGCATGTTTTTAAATATAACATGTTTCATACAAATTAACTACAGACCTTCATCAGATAACGACATAGCGTAGTTCTTGTGCAGTTTGCAAAAAAGTTAACGTTGTAATATTATCTAACCAGACTCCTTTAGTAGGTAACACCTTCAATGTAGAATATATCACATTTTACATTATCTAAAATATTATATTTAATAAATAATCTTATCAGAAAAAAGTTTAAAAATAGTTTTAATTAATTTAAATGTATTGTCTAGTGAAGTACAATGTTTACGGTCCAAAAATTATTTTAAAATACATCTTATGAAAAAATGTATGAGATCTATTTTTGAATATTATGTGTCATATGGGTAACTAAGGCAATCTAATGTTTGTTAAGTTATTTTGTTAAATAGTTACATTATTTAATAAAGAAATTATTATTTTATATTAAGATCTTATTTAGTTATGATTTAGATTATTTTACTTTGTAGTTATTTAAAGAAGTGATACTTTTGATTCTAAACATTAGTTAGTTTCATTCAATTTTAAACCTTATGCTTTTAATCTAAAAGCTATTTTTAATTGCATGAAAATGTTGATTTTTTTAGCTTTGACTTAAAAGCATTGATTAGTTTATATTTTCCCTCTGTCCATTTCAAACTATATTTCTTAGGACACAAGGTTCCTTATACCGATCGTTACGCTTACAATTTCAAATTACTTCCAAATTCAAATGCGAATTCGATACCGTTTCATTGGTATTAGAACTGTCAAAATTAAACTGAGGCGGTTCTGACAGAATGATAGAGTGAAACCTATGTATATCTGTCTCTTATTTACACGAAACTTTTCGATCGAAAAATAGAAAAAATAGACGAGGCTTTTCCCTATTGGGATAACATTTTGCAACGTAAAAAATCTACCCTAGAGTAAACTTAATTTAACATTGATGTGAAAAATAAAGATATAAAAAGAAACATTGCATCTTCTCTATTAAACTTGTGGTATAAATGTCGATAAAAAGTGAACAGCGTTTGTTTTTTTTTATCTATTGTCTTTTGATTAAAAGACGTTCGAGTTTAAAGTTTATCAACCCAGCAGACGAAATGGGCAAGTCTACTGTCATCTCTCTCTATAATATTGGTGCTTAGGGCTTAGAGATGTGGAGGATTTATTCTTATACAACTAGATGTCGCTACTGTACTGTAAATCAATTCAGGCAGTGCCAGATGGCAGAACTAATTTCAATGACTCGACATAAGAGATCTTTAAAAATTGACCCTCTAATGCTGAACAAGCTGTTTAACCTCTAAGTTATGTGACGTCACAGATCTTAGTCGTCGTAATGTAATGAGATATAAAGAATCCCGTGTGCAGTACGCAGGGCGATGGGTCCCAGGGAAGTGGCTGCGGTCGGCCCGGTGTGGATTACCCACGCGAGCGCACCGAGTACTATCAGTGGGAATGAGTCAATGAATCGACTTGAATTAACGAAGGAATGAATGAAAAGGTTTGTAAAAAACAACTTAACTATTATTTTTAAATCAAATTTTACTAAAGCTTTTCAATCATTTCAATTAAGCTTATGTGAGTGCTAGGATGGTTCACAATACATCGATGCGGGATTCCAACTCAAGACTTTTTCTTGCAGTCTGTAAAACAAGCCATTGCACTCTTATCTCTTTTAACCGCCTCAATATTATTGTTTGTCTTAGGAACTTAAATTTAAAATTAAAAAAATATATATATGAAAAAAATACGTTGCAATTATTATTGCAAGCTGTTATGGGCTTGTTTCTTAGGCATTCTTCATTTTCGTTTATGACAGAAATTGCATGTTTGCTCCTCTTAAATATCACACAGACGCAGCACGAGAAACAGATTCGAGTGATAGAGCGACTTCCGATCACGCGCGTCGAAAGCGAAACCCGTATCGCGGCAAAAAAGCCGGACGTGACCCGACGGTAAGAAAGGTAACCTACAGTAGCAGACGTTCTTATCAAACCAATATATATCACGATGCAAAGACCAGTTGTTGAAAGTAACTTCGTTTCAATGCATGGTTTTTATTTGATTTTTATTTTAAAAAGTCTCAAAAATTTTTGGAATCGAACCATGAACCATCTAAGAACATCTGGTGTTAAAATTAAATGTATTGAGGTATATAAAATATATTTTTAAAATACATTGTTAAATATAATTGTGTAAGTTAAGGGAAATATGTAGAAAAATGATACAAGGAAAGGATAGTAACGGGAAATTTAGAGATAGTCTTAATCTAAATATCAACCGCAACATAAAAGTGAAATGGCGAGCTGTTCTGTTTTGTTTTTGATTGATATTTATCTGCTTCTATTTTTATATCGAGTTTGTTTTGTGATTTTAAATCAAACTGTGAAGTATCTTAAAATAACATTGAAATTGAGTAAAAAACAATTACATACTTAAGTTCAATTTAGTTTAATTAAAATTTAAAAAAAATATATTTATTACAAAACTTTTTTGTCAAAATACAAAAAAAAATAGAAGTCTTCAATGTCTTGTGTTTTTGTATTAGTCTTTGAGATGTTTATTTGAATGCACATGGAATTTGTGCTAATAAAACTGACTGGTAAAATATTGAACTTAACCTATAGGCGAAGTTTATAAGAGAGTTTGTTTTTGTATTGTTTGTGTTTGTATTCTATAAACAATTTGAATGCAATTAATGAAATATGCCGATCGGGTTTAGTTCATCGTAAGTCACATATAACTCGCTATTATTTTTACATTGATGATTCCAATCCTTTATTTGTTAATGCCGTGTAACCACGACAGCGCATGGCTTCATTGAGAGAGCCGTGGGGGCCACGTCTGTGCCACACCGCTCGAGTAGCCAGTCGAGTGGGCGGCCGAGTGAATGGAGCGTTTTTTGTGCGAGTACACTTGCTTAAATCGGTGTGAAATTAGTTGCCGCGGCATTGCGACCCGACAACTTTTGTTATAAGCAAGGTGCGGTCACACTGACAGCGGTTGCATTTTGAATGATATGTGTGATTTATCATAATTATGTATGAAATGGCTACCTTATACATATATTTTTTAATTTATTTAGGAAATAAATAGTCATACAGTACTCAGTTATACATATTATTGTTATATACATATAGACTTCGGTTCCATTAATTTATTATATTTTATATGTATTTAGAAGCTTTTAGTGTTCTTATAAAATTTTGATTTCGTGACCGTATAATCCTGCACAAATAATGTCTTTCTTGCCTATCTATCTACCTATCTCCTCTAACCGACTTGAAAAAAGGAAGAAGTGCTCAATTCTTCTGTGTGCATTTTTTATGCTTCTGTAACATTCGTAATTAAGAGGGACCCCACCCTTTTAATTTTACGGCACTGAACCCTGGGTTACGACGATATGCCGAAAACTGACATATTAGTAGATTTACGACAAGCCCTGTTTGGGTTTTTGAATATGGCTGACACTGGCTTAGGTTTTTGAGTGTACAATAAACAGGGTTCTGCCGACTTTATATATATATATATGATATAAGAAATTATTTCTTATTTGGTAAACGTTATATATATAATGTTTAACTGCCGCATTATTTAGTGTTTACAAAGATAACGTTTTTAATGAACCCTAATCCGAAACCCCAATTAGGTACATTTGAAAAAAGTCGATTGTACATCCCCACTTTCACCCCTGATATCCCCTTGCGTTGTGGGTTAAATATAGATAAAATAATGCTTAAAGCGGGTTTATATTCTATTATAAGCGGTTCTATGTGTGTACATATGTATGTTACCTGACAACTGAAATGGTAACAACATTTAATATCTTTTATGCATTTTTTTATTCAAAATTTATTACGAAAATTAGTAATGATTATTTCAATTACTATTGCTTTAGTTCAACAGAGGTTATGTACGTTTTAAACATTTAAAATCATTTTGAGAAAGTTTGACCTTTTTACACTTACTCGCTAAACGTAAGGCCACACCTTTACAAAACACTATAAGTACGGTCATAGATAAGGCGGCAACTTTTCTGATTCATTCAAAATAGAAGCGTGCAACTTATTTCTTGGCTATGATAATGCACAACTAATACAGCCTTCAGTTCACATCGAAACGTAAAGTCATTTAAATGCCTATACCTATTTTTTGTTATACGCAATTATTCTTGTTTCCCTCACTAGAAATTTTTGTAATATTATTTCGCGTATTCGTCACTTGAAATCACGGGTAAAATTTAGCTATCGTCAAAGCATATCGTATATATATAAATTTAACATAACAACTGATTTTTCTTTTTTGATATTCCCCAGGATTTTTTTTTAGGGTTAAACGGTGTTCTGTGTTCTTTAATGTCCCTCTAATAACGCGTGTACAATTCTATGACAATCTATTGAGTTGTTAAGGCTTTACGATAAACGCAACAAAAACAAAAACGACAAATAATCTTACATTCGCATTCATATTAGTTTGTATAACTGTTCTTGTTCGGCATTGCCTATTTTATAGTATTGCACGGTAGTTTATTTAGGATATTATTATTTAGGATAACCCGTTGTCTTCTGTGAGTGACAGACGCAATATGGCGACGCGACACGATGACGCGAAAATGTCATGTTCCATCGCGTTCCATCGCTCATATAAAACAACGAGTGATGATTTAAAGAAAACTTTTGCTTCTGAATGTACTCACCGTCGCCGCCCTGTCCGCTGCTGTGTGCGTGATACTGCTCGTCTGCGAAATCATACTCTGCGTCAGATCAGACATCTGCTCTACACATCAATATCACTAGTAAAACTAATATTATATCGGACACACCTGTATATAGATCAGATCTACCAAACTATCTGTAAAGTGATTGGCGTCGCCACTGTCGATAATATAGCCAGCTAATCGACAGATATAGCAATCGCTTGAACTGCAATACGACAACTTTAGTTTAAATAAACGCCAATCAACAGAGAATTTGGTCAACTGTGTATATAGTACACGGTGTCCCCAAATGACAATTTTGGAATTCCTATATATGCACAGTATCCGTAAATGATGTGGATAACATAAGAAAACGTATTTATTGGCCAAAATACGACTATTTAACGAATAAATATTTTTGTTAGAGTAAGTTTGGGCGCTAAATAAATTTCTGGACATCTGTATAAATGACCGCTTGACATCAGCTGGGCTTGTAGTCAAAAAGTAACTTATTCCATGTAAAAAAAAAAGAGATACACCTGTGTGTATCTCTCCTTATTTTTTTATCTGTATAAATGCCGTTTGTTTTTTTTTTTTAATTTTTTATTTGGTGTCAAAGACCCCGTCCCCTTTTTTCTACGTAAAATATATTACCTGCATTTAACATAAGGAATTGATAACGCGTTTGACTCTTTCATCGATAAGATAATCATTCAATTCATAAAAATACTAATAGGTTATTGATTTATTGATATAGTTATTAATCTAAAATAACTTTTCTTCATATTAAGTTTTTAGTAAGAGATTGAGATATAAATAATTTACTGACCTCCATTTCGATGTTCATTGCTTATCATCTCTTGACTCTGCAGCGTTGGGGCATGGATAAGGACCTTCTGTTGAGGGCTGTGGGGATCCAGACCCTCGACCTCAAGGAGTGGGGCGTGAGGTTCATACCCGTGCACCACCAGGGCAGGCGTATGGATGTCCATCGCGTACCCCCCTACAGCATCACTCTTGTACGAATCAATTTTTGCGACTTACTCTTCACTTTATAAAAGTAAAAAAAAAAAAATTGTAACAGATACTGCCTTGTTCGGTATAAAATTGCACTAATCGTGACACGTGAGTATGTTGGAGTATTCTTGTATTGAGGAACTATTTGGTCGTTTTACGGAATGTCCTATTTGCTACATTTGACTGTCACATCGTAATGAAATGTTTTTTTTTTGTTTTCACGTCACCGTAATTTCTTTCTCATTTTCAATCGTAGCTTCATTTTGTTACCTGGAACAAAAATTAACTTTTAAATAACTTTGACATCGGTGAATATTTTTACAAAATCATCGATACTTAGAGTTTAGATAATGACAATATTCCTTTTAAAATTAAATAAAACACCAGAAAAATTATTCGATGCAAATTTTTACTACCAAATTAACAATAACGTATATTTCTTCTTAAATAACATAAAGATTTTTGAAATTTGGACTAAATTTGTTGTTGATATTTTTAAATTTTAAAATGTAACTTTCAACAAAAAGTGTACACGTAATAAAATCCAATCGATAGACAAAATAAATAACGCCCGAACAGGGACTTGAACCCTGGACCCTTGGATTAAAAGTCCAATGCTCTACCGACTGAGCTATCCGGGCCGTGTTAGCAACGTCCAAATTTGCCTACAAATTTCATAAGCAACAAAATCAATTTCTCTACAAAATCACTATATTCATATCGCAAAAATAACTTTTGACCTTTTAATAGAATAATTTTTGGGTTATACGACTGTATTTTATGAGTTTTGTCTTGTTCTTCTAAGGCCCGTTTTGGGCTCTTCTGTTAGAATAGTTAACACAACACATAAACAAGTCATATTGTTTATTTAAAATAAAACCATATTTAAATAAAAGATTATACAGTACGCTTGCATATAAATCAAGGCGTGCTTCCGTTTTGCAAATAAAATGCTCTGGAGTTTATTTTAACAAAGTCCGGCGTCGCGGCCTGCACTGCAACCATTGTTTGTATGCGTGCCACGGAATTACGAAACTAATGGAGTGGGCATTTACATACACAATATAAATAAACTCTTTCTCACTTAACTATTGTTTTAAATTCTATGTATTTTAAGAATAACAATACACGTGTAAAATTCTATAATATCTTACGCTTGAGGAATGTTTATTTACACAAATATAAAAGACCAGAGCAAAAAAAACATGGTGAATTTACGTAATATTGTTTTGTATCCTAGAGATATACCGAAGTCAAATATTTTATTTTCTGTTGATTGGTTTATTTGTTGTTTTTATCTCTAAGATACTGAATTACTTAGCTATTTATGTCCAAAATTATCTGCGGTCTGAAAAAAAAAAACACTATTCCTTTATGTATACATTATTTCGGCTTCGGCTTATATTTCATAGCTCCATATACAATTGGGTAAAGCAGAACTCATCGCCTGCGTTCCCACAGGACGCTCTTTGTTCTCAAATTCTAATGTACTACATTCCATACAATGTTTCACGTATATTTACAAAATACTGTATTTACACCGTATGCCCTGGCGTCTTTTGATAACCTAGGTTTAAAAGGTCTAGATAAAGAACGTTATCATATTAAGTCGCTATTAAATTTATACAATGTGATATTATTATTACATCGATTTTAATTTATGCAAACTTACAACTTACAGTAACAGTTGCCTATTTTGTGAGAGATTTTGTCATTATTTACACCTGATTTGTTAGTAATATGTACTTTATAACCGTCATTTGTAACGTAAATGAAAAATTATTCAACTAGATTAGTGCGTCATTTCAGCGTTTCCTTGACACTGGTCTATTTTATATTGGTTTTACGTTCCATTACTTAACAACTACTGCTCTAACAGTTCTAAATTAGATTTATAACTAAAAGCTTACATATATGTACCATAAGCATATGACCCGGAAAGTCAATGTCCATCCTAATATAAGCAAGCCCTGCGCGGCAAGGCTGTGGGAACCCTCTTACAATGGGTTGTGAGACACATGAGATTGTTGGTGAAGATTGATCGCAAGATATCGCATTTACTTAATTCATTTGTTGCCTTAACTGGTTTTGTTCTTTATTTTATATTGAGTTTTTACCAGTGGCAGATAAATTAAGGAGTAAAAAGTTAACATGGTATTGTATGTAACAAGGAGAGTTGTTGATAGGAATGTGAAGGAAATGGTTGGTCCCTCTATCGGGTCGATAACTGTTAATAACTCTCCACCTCACCACCTCAGCCTATGATCCGTCCACTGCTGGACATTGGCCTCCCCCATTGATAACATCATTGGGGGGAAATGTGCCATAATCGCCACGCTTGGCA
>DWLR01005469.1:0-10937 GCA_018246295.1 Papilio alexanor hazarajatica
CAATGTGCACGAAGTTCTGCTGATATAGAATTATACCGTATAATTTGTTTTTATCTATTATAGCTGTTGCCCGCGACATCGTCCGCGTGGAATTCAATATTGATGTATCTATGTGTAAACATATACATATATCTGGGTGAAAAACGTTCCGTGAAAACCGTGCATTTTTCCAGGATAAAAGCCTAAGTGATGTTCCAGACTCTGTGCCAAATTTCATCCAGATCTGTTCAGCTGGTGTGGAGTTACGTGGTGACAAACGTCCATCCAAAAATTCGCATTTATAAGGATTTTTTTACCCTCCGCAATTTTTTTTGTAATAATTACTATCCTATATCCTTTCCAGTAGCTTATAGAATATGTGTACAAAGTTAAATGATGATCGGTTCAGTAGGTTTTACGAACACCATTGAAGGGGCAACCCTTTTTTTTCGCAATAAATTGTAGCATATTTCATTTCCTAAGGTCAAATCTATCGTTTTACCAAATTTCCTCAAAATCGGTTCAATGATTTAGGCGTAAAAGCGTAACAGATAGACTGACAAAGCTTCTTTCGTAATTACAATATAAGTAGGGATTACGAAGAGAGAAAAAGTAATTAACTTATATATTCAGTTCTTTTTTAAATTAAGTATTACCTAACCTAAATAAATAAAAAATAAAATAAATAAACATATTATTGCCAGAAAAAAAAACACAACCACAACATAACAAAGTGCGTAACAGAAAAGAGACAGGTATCTTGAATTACGCCCATTTTTACCATCGACTAATAAATTTAAGAAATTTAAGTGAAATATAAGTTTCAGTTTAATCACCGCCAAAAGGTCACCTAAAATCTTAGGACGCCCTTAAAAGATATGGACTCGATATTTGAACTTTTGGAGCCAAGTAGCGGTTCAGATTTAGCATTATTATACACCACCCCCCTCAGCCTATTATAGTCCACTGTTGGACAAAGGCCTCCACTATTGATCGCATCATTGGGGAGAAATGTGTTATAATCGCCACGCTTGCCAGGCGGGTTGGCGATCGCAGTATGTTCCACCGTACTGAGAAAAAGACGCTGCTGCCCGTCTTCTGGTGGTCTTTACATCCAGACTCAAGACAAACAGACATGCACTTGCACACAAATGTTTGTCTTGGGTGGGAATCGAACCCACGACCTGTGGCGCGGGAGGTGTCTTGCCACTGAGCCAACCGGTCAGTCGTTATTATACAATGGATTAAATAACTAAAGAAATTTTACTTAAATCATCAGATTATCAAGATATCTAAGGATAGTTTATTATTTTTGAGGAGTAAAAAAGAATACATTTTGAAAATCCTGATAACAGGTATGAGTATTAATTTTTAAATTTACTAAAACCTATTTTTTATTATTTTATGACATCTAACGACCTAACAAAGCAACATTGTAAAAAGTTAATTTGTTGACCCGCTTTGTAATAAACACGTAATCCCGTACAATCAGAGCGTCCAGCTTAAGTAAAACCATAATCAATAGACAATATAGATCGAAGGTCAAGTTACATTGGCATAATCAAAATGTCTATTTCTAACTTTGTATTATCTTTCAACCATCGTCATTTTATAGAATATCATATATAAAATAATCATATGTAAACTGAAGTTTCATCCCAGTCAACTAAATAGTCATTTTATAGCTTTTTTTTTTGAAGAAATGTTTAACGTAACATTTTAAATTGATATCTTTTTTATTTATGCACCGATTTAGATGAAATAAAAACTGACGATTGAAGCTAATTACTACACATTGGTGAAAACCGCATCCAAATCGGATGAGCCGTTTCTGAGATTAGCGCAATCAATATAACAGATATACAAACAGACAAAAATTTTAAAAATCGTTGTTTGTAGTTCTATGGCATTGATAAATACTCCTTGTAATAGTTTTGCTAATTTATTTTCCATGTACAGACACCGATCAATTACGATGTTATTATATGTATAGATTAGAAAATCTATTCGAGGCGGATTATTTCAGACGATATTGGTGAAGTACGTATTAATATAAATTGTACCGTGTGGTCATCGAGAATGGAATACATATGTGTTATGAGCATATAATTAAGAGCATGTAGCCCAAGACCGGGTGAGCATATTATATATGTATATATATATGTACATATGCTGCCTGTGTCAATGTTATATACGTCGTGAACGGAACCTCTTTGTCTAATTAAAAGGTTCATTTGGAAACAATAAATCAAATCTCACAATTTTCTCGTCCACTCGACGATCTCATCCTTCAAGTTTTCATCTAACAACTCTTATTAAATTTACGAACAATGATTGATAACAGCTGAGGCGAGCGACGCGCGACGCGCAGCGACGCATTACAAACTTGCTTTGCGCTCGATAGAATTCATTATCAACTTTATACAAAGCTGATAGAGCTCGAAGCGAACGTTATAAATGCAGTATTTATAAAATATTCCCTATTCCAAGGCCCCAAAGTATATCTCTACGGCACATCTAAACTTTTAAACTAGTAATCCTAAGAAATGCAACAAACACCCTCGTCGAAATAGCGTTATTAACACTCAAACTCGCCCTCTGCACACGTGCTCGTATGTGGGTACAGACGTACACCGGCGGGATTCTAAGGTTTATTCACATTCCATCCTGCTTTATAGTTTGATAAGCAAGCGAGATAAATGTATAGCTTATTGTGAGGACGTCGACAATGGAGGCGGTCGCAGGTTGGATTCGACGACGGCAATAAATCTGAGGCCCTTACGATTCGCGCGAGATATACGGCCGAGTTAACTGCGTCGCGCGCTGCGCCGCCGGGATTATTTACCGCACGCTGCTCCCGACCGATGCCGGTTGAGGACAATCCACGTAATGGGCCATTGCTAGCTTTATCCTGTGGCGTTTATTAATGAAATATTTTCTAGTACACGTCGTATACATGTATGAGAACAAACACCTTCTCTCCGCTATGTAAGTAAATATAGAGAGTTAACCCTACGATTCGTAAGTAGCCTGATTTTATTATATAATCTTCACATCTTCCTTAAAATATAGTTATCGATTATGTTTGAAAATATTACGTTATTGAAATCAAAATAATTTTACGGATGTTATCACGTTTCGAGCACTTTACAGCACTCGTGTTCACGGGGGGTGGGGGTTTTGACGTCCGATGATAAAATTGCTGGCGAAGTACCATTCTTTTTTAATTATAACATTTTTGTTTCGATCTATGCATGAGGAGCTCACAGTAAATTAGTTAAATTCCAATGTGTTTTAGCGTTCGACAAAAACTATTATATTACATTATCGTAATTTTTAAATCCTTTTAGGACTTTTAGTTAGTTTTAAATGCTGTGTCGTAATAGACCCGTGCGGTGCGTAGCGAAGCAGCATGGACTCGACGAATTCGCGAAATACCAAATTGTAATAGTTCTGTCCTCCTTTAGTAATTAATGTGCGAGATACATCCCCCCTTTCCCCTTATCTTTCTCGTCAATTTTTATAAGTAGCGTTGGTAAATATCACGTTCGCTTTCGTAAAAATATACAAATTTCTCAATGACATATTGACAAAGTAAAATATACAAATTGATCTTTGTAGATCTCGCCAATCGTATCAAGATCGTATCAAGATCGTATCAAAGTTTTGCCGAAAGAATTAGATACACCGATAATTTGTTAACGCAGACCAATGCCATTTGGACATTACAAAGTAATCAGCTAGGTCTTAAACAATTGTTAAAATATATGTATTTCCTACAACGTGAGCACAAAATTACCTGCAAAATTGTACATCAGCAAAAGCTGTTTGTGCTGGCCCGGCGCATCCGGTGCGAGGTGACTTTGAGTGAGCTTTAAAATTTATTACTGATGAATCTGCAAATGCTTCAGTCAACTGCACGCTCCATAATGTGCACTGAATTCAACCTTATAACACTTCCCAGTAGTATAATATATTTAAATAAATTGTAATGTAAGTGATATATGAAATCTATAAAAAATGCTATTACACTTAAATTGGGCTACACACAATTAGTGAAAGAAGATAACAACGAAAACATTGTGATGTTCCGTGCGTATATTCCAAAATAGTGTACTACATACTACGCAATACATGGAATTAATTAAAATAACATACGACTTAGATAAAAAATGAAAAGAAAATCCTATTTACATTTTATTACAAATATTATCTTAATACATAAACAATTTAATAAAATAAGTTAGATTGTGACATTTTTGTGTTTTGGTTTAAGCGGATAATATTAAATTTTCGTGTTAGTTTTGTACTAGTCATGATAGTATCTAATGCTCGTACAATGAGGAGAATCCAGTGCGAGCCTGACGGTACATTTTGTATTGTCCTCGCTACTGCGGTTTCTAAATCGACGGGATGTAATTTCAGGTCGAGAGACGCGAGGATATCCGCACAGTTTGTATTTCGTCCTTTACATGGATTTGGATTTATAAATATGATGAAAGAGATACGAATTTTATGCAAAACTTTTAAAAGCAACAAATGATACATAGTACGCGTGGCATGGCATAGCTTTGCACGTGTTAATATGATCGATTAAGTGGTGCGACTGGCTAATTTCTAAAATTTAATTTAAAAATTCCATATAAATGATAAATGCAAAATAAGCACAAAGTGTAAAACACAATCACTTCAGTAATGGTCCGCTCATTATTAGTTATTATTCGAGGCTGGAGTTCAATTTAAAGAGCTCCTTCCCACTACTTATCCAAATGGATCGCACTCGCGGCCCCGCGCCGGTGTAATCACCGAAGTAAGGGCGGGGTCTGTAGCCGCCGCTGATTTATCGCCACTAGAATATATTGTTAAAGATTATCAGCACGTTACGTGATACCGACTACAAGTTTACATATATTTTGTATTATATTTGGATTGTTAATTACAATGACCCGGACTAGCTGCGTCTGTCATCTATTTTATAGTGCAGCACTGCGATTTATCACATCCATTTCTTTAATTATCAGACATTTTTTTAATTATCTAAAAACATCTTCTACCAATCCTTTCAGTAGAAGAAATTGTGCCCTCGTAGACTATGCAATACACACGCAGCAGGGAAAATGATGCTAGAGGTTTAACTAATCGCCTATAATTATTTTTATGACATTCATTACTAAAACTGATCAAAGATCCTAAGGAAAGATGACTGATGCACCTAGACAGAGCTAACAAGTATTTATTGAGAGCTTTAGTGAGAGCGTCCCGAAAACAGTGATGGTGATAAGTGCGGTGTTCAGTATTTGATGAGTGCATTTAAAGCTGGAACATTAGCAATTATGGACGTCAAGTACGAATTGTTCGATAGTCCGAAACATTTTCGAGACACTTAGAGGTTAAATGTCGCCGAGAATCTTAACTGTAGTGTAATGCACCAGTCTGCTTAAGCGATGGACAATATTTCACATCAATTCTAGACGATTCTAATGGAAAAATGTTTCATCTACCATCTCAGCCTATGATCGTCCACTGTTGGACATAGGGCTTCCCCATTGATCGCATCATTGGGGAGAACTGTGCCATAATCGCCACGCTTGGCAGGCGGGTTGGCAATTGCAGTATGTTTACCGTACTAAAAAAGGATGCTGCTGCCCGTTCTCCGGCGGGCTTTACATCCAGACTCAAGACAAAAAGACAAATTCATGCACACAAATATTTGACCTGTGTGGGAATCGAACCCACGACCTGTGGCGTGAAAGGTAAGTGATCTTACCACTGCGCCAACCGGTCAGTCCGAGAAAAATGTTTGTGAAAAATCATTTTGGTAATAAGGTTTTGAAACACTATTATCTAGTTAGATGGATTCTATTTAAATAACTACATAAAATGATTTTAAACGTTTTTAAAAAGGTAATTATATGCTATGTTGCGAGAGACTGAAAAGACAGAAAACGAAACAACAGCGGTTTAATTCAGTTCAACATAACGCGGCATAGTACATTTGCGCGCCGCTCTTCATTACAACGCTTAAGCGTGAATCCAACCTGGATACTGAAAAAGACAAAACTAAACCCTGCCATCGATAAATTAGGATTTAATTCACATTGCATCAAAGAGATGGGGCGCGAACCCTCGTCCCGGGCGGATTGGGGAACGTTTTGCACTGATCAAATTAAAAATATGAGTTACAAACTAAAGAGGCGGCAAAATTATACAAATGCATAATTTTCCCGCCTCTTTAGTTTGTAACTATGAAAGAATGGTATTACAAGGATACAAAACTCGTAATTGTGAAGCATATCTCGTGGAAGTAACAGCAAAAAAAACATTGCAATAATTAACTATTAAAGTAACGCAATGGATGAATTTTTACATGTGCCGTGTAGAATAACTACAAATGATATATACTTCATATAAACGTTTGAACATTAAGACGTACCATCACCTTTTCTGGTAGTCGAAAAAATGAATCAAGTGTGTATCTTATCTAATCCCTTGTATAGCGTGGCTTTAGCCTAAATAAGTTTAGTAAATTTTTAAGCTGAAAAAAAAATTTTTGGCGGTAAATACAGTAGACAATACGCGCCCGTCAACGCGCACGCGCATACAATTAGTCCGTCTAATTGGTGTCAATGGCGGCCAAGCGACGCGGCCAGGCGCGGCCACGAGACTCGCGAAATTAATTAAATCCATTTCAGCTAGTCTGTGGCACTCAAACATTAGGATGTTACATTAAACAAAGTGGAGGAGATACAAAATGAAAAATACATTTTATAACGACCGAACGAACAGTCATGTATCTTATCCTAGCAAGTAAAACAGACACTTTTTAATGTACTAAAATGTCGTGAAATTTTCAAAAAACTGTCACAAATAATGAGTAACATATTATATAGGATATTAAAAAAAAATTATTACAATTTGAGATTTTCATAAGCCGCAGTCGAAGTGAAATTCCGAATAATATGCAATTATAAGATATGAAATTTTACACGCAAACATAAAGACATCGGCCGAAATTTAGAGCATAAATTCTATTATTTTTTGATATATGGATGACGCCTAATTATTCAATCCATTGATCGCGCTGTTACGAATTATACAGACTGTTTCTAACTTCCAGCTCACACAGCGATCGTGCAATTTAAACTTTTGCACTATAGTCATTATAAAACTGTCACTATAGCGTCAACTCATAAATTAACCTATATTTTCAACTATTTGTGTTGACAACTATTAAACATTATTTAATAACATTAAGCTAAACATAAGCTATATCTCAAACACTAACATGGTGGCAAAGGGCATTTTTATTTTGTTAATATTAAAGAGAGTAGCTGTTTTAATAGAAATCAATCGAATTATTTTCTTGTGCATATTACTTAAGATATTTTTACGAGTAAAGAAGCAATGGACCTGAATACGTTTTGTCTTTATTTTAATGATGCCTGTCTTCAGAGATGCCGCCTTAACTGAATATTACTATCTTGGATATTCGTAAATAATTGGGAAAAGGCATAGGACGAAGAAGAACAAGTTTTACAATCATTTACTATTATTAAATTCAATATTTGAAAAAGGGATACATAGTGCTTGGATGACTTATAATGGGAAACACCAACATGCTATTGAAAAGTATTATTGTAATTATTAGTTTTGTTGTACTCACTAAGTTTTGTTACACCAAATACTATTTAAATAAAATTATCAGAGAAGGAAAATGCATCAGCCTGTAGAGTGATAACGACGCGGGGTCCCGCGCTCTGCAGCGTGACTCACCGTAAAGCCCGGCGCACACAGCCGCGGCCGTACACCTACGCCTGCACGCGCCACTTCTGTGTGCGTGCGCCACGGGAGGAAAGGTGCGACCGCAGTGATAAGCTGATAATGGACGTCGGGATACAAATTGGCGTCAATTGATGCTACTACGTAAATATTTTTTTTAATTTGTACCGACGAAAAAAATGAACAATAGTAATTACAATTACTTTTTTACTCTATGAAATTCTGTAATTGTTTCAAGAGCATGAAGCTGTTTATAATTAATAATTTGGATTGAGTTTTTCTAAGAAATATAACTTTTATAAATATATGTGATATATGTGAAAAATGTGTCTATCTATGTAATAACTATCGACTCGATGAGCCATCTTTAAAATTGCTTCAAATTAATAAAAAAAAGATAAATGTGAAAAGATTCAGGAATTACTCCCGCTCCCTCTTTCGCTACCGCCCGCACGCAGCGCGCTATCGGCGGCTGGCGGTTTATGTGAAATCGATGTATGCCTGTTTGTAAACACTAACTTTCTGCATCTACAGAGCAACGGACCCCACTTCTTTATCTCCAAAATTTAGTCTGCCTCTTATACTATTCATGACACATTTATTTATTTATTTCATCATAATTATTTTACCACGTTACTTTTACTTTAAATGTTAACTTTGTAAGATTATAAAATAATAAATAAAAAATAAATTATTAAATATCATCATTATTCACCACGCAAAGATATTTAAAAAAATGTTATATTAACATTGATTTTATAAAGTATGTTTTCAAAACATTGGAAATTTTAATATATTTCATTCAGTCATAGGATTAAAATAATGTTTATTTTCTCATACTCCTTACACCGTCTGTCATTATTGACAACTGATCTGTCACAACTGACTCGCAACACTGATTAGGACCCACGCACATTAAACCCGCAAAATTAATGTGATTCACTAAATAACTTCGTTTTTTAGTAAATATAAAGTTTATACTTTCGAATGCGTCCGGCGCGAGGTGGCGCGGCAGGGCGGCCACGTTGCGAACTAACCTAGCCTCGGCGTGCAGTCGGGCTGGAGTAAAATTCCTATAAGTGGCTTAATTGTCTTGATACTTGCCCGTTGCGGACCCAAATGTGTTTCTGCATTTGCAAGTCATAAACACTTTGAAATTTAAATTCTGAATGATTTAATTCAGACTCTTGTACGTTTATATTAAATACAAGTAGACTTCCATTGTTTAAATTCTTTATAATAATATGTTGTTAATAAAAAGTTAGAAATAAAAAAAATACAACATTTAAGAAGATATTAGAAAATTGTTCCTGTCACTACTAAGTAAGTTATTGAAGGCTAAAAGATGTATAACGCTACTGTTCTTATATTATTTTAGTAAAAAGCTTTTTCATACAACACAGTATTTAGCTCATATCTGCCTAAGTAACATTTTTAATTGTTAATAACGACTTTGAAATTTTACCCGTTTGTCTTACGACTAATATGTATTGGACTTGGAATAGTATAATTAATAGGATCCCTATTAATCCATTTTCTATTTATAACTTCTGTATTACATTTAAAAGGAGATTGCAGTTACAACAACGAATTAAAACGTAACAACAAATCAAGAATGGTCAGTCGATGTAGAGGCGAGGCACCCCGTGCGTGGCGCCCCTCGCACGCGTTCATTCATCCGCCGTACTACGCAGGGCGCAGGGCGGGGGTTGACCTTGCGTAGCGGCGCGCGGTGTCGATTGTCGCTGCGCTTTTGGAGCTTTTCCCCCATCCACGCTCACACTGTGCATTTTACGTTGTTAAAATTAAAACAGATACATTGTAGTAACGAAACAAAAAATATTTTTTATACTGAATAAACTAGCGCTTGACCGCGATCCCAGCAGATGTTAATTAAGGCTATGGTCGAAAGATGGTACGCTCTAGTTTTGTAACAGCTTATTCTCTTTTCTTAAAGGGAAACTTGTTCAAATATTGCACGCTAACAGTTTGAGATGGGTTCTTTTGTAGAAATGGCCATGGCTTTGAATAAATTAAGTAATTTATGTCCAGCAATTATTAACACAGGTGTAACTTATTTTCAGGGTAAGTAGTTCATAATTTTAATAAATTAATTAGTTAAGATTTTTTTTTGTTTCATTCCCAAATTAAATAATGTAGAACATCAGGATGCAGACTCAGGAAGAGGGGATAATAATAAACCTTGATTGCGACAAGGCAATTTTTTTTGCCTGTCTCTTGGGAGCTGATTTTGATTCCTGCGATGCGTTATGATGCTTAAGAAATCAATAATTAATTAAGGGCGAGCCTACACGCGCTGCAGCGGGTAAGGGCCCGCGCACACCGCCTCCTCTTAATGTTTATATCCTATAGAGGGGCGGTCGCGTGCGGGTAGAAAGGACACCGCACTACAAAATATATAATGTTTAAACTTGTATGTTAAAAGAAAAAATAATTGCTAGGTAATTCAAAACATCATCATAAACGTTGCATATCTTTTTCCTTCTAAAAATGAAATTGGCACATAGATGGGGTAGTAAACAGGCGACAGTTGACTTAAAAGCTAATAAACCCTTATCATGATACGCCTGGGAAGAATACAAATTGAATGATACCTCAGTTTTTAAAATCGGTCGAGCCCTTTAGGCAACAGAAGGTCAGAAAACGTATGTACACACCCACTGTTACAACCGAAACACTAATTACAAAAACTCCGAATAACCTTACCCTCACGTCAGGCAATAATTGCTTTTCCTTTTACATTAAGGCATCGTTTCAGTTCATATTTTTTTGAGATTTTGACTTAGCTAGCTAACTTTAATACTACCTGTTGCAGAAGTCGAAGAAATGATGTGTTTAGGGCTTAACGTTTGAGCTTACCTGAAAAGAAAAACAGAAAGGTAAGAAAAGTTAAACAGGTTGGAAGTTTTCTAAACGTAGGTAACGTCAAACAAAACTCGAGTTCACACATTCCAATAATATACCTTTTGATCCCATGAACAGCAGAGGGCAGAGTATTTCTGCTGTCTATATCATAAATCATCATTTATAATAATAATAATAATATTCCAGGACATTATTCACACACGGCCAACTGATCCTAAACTAAGCAGAACTTGTGCTATGGAAACCAGATAACTGATATACTACATATATTAATACTTTTCTTTTGTAAATAC
>DWLR01005470.1:0-10937 GCA_018246295.1 Papilio alexanor hazarajatica
AGAATGGCGGCCACGCACAGGTCGACGCAGCGTGGGCAGGCCTCCCACCAGATGGACCGACGATCTGGTCAAGGTTGCGGGAGTGCACTGAATGAGGTTGGCGGAGGACCGATCTTTGTGGCGATCAATGGGGGAGGCCTACGCCCAGCAGTGGATGAACATAGGCTGAGATGATGATGATGATGATGATTTCTTACGTTAGGTAAACTGTAGAGATTCGGTCTTTGAGAATTCTGCTGGATGGGACTGAATGTGGTTTGAAAGATAATGTTCTACCTAAAATTGAGAACGCCTCGGTGATTTGGACATATAAACATGAATGAAGAATTTTAAAACAAATTATAATAATCAGTATGGACAAACTCTCTTAGTTAATAATTACTTTAAAATGTCTAAAGTTTAATACAATGACGTATAAAAATGTTTTTAAATATTTAACTGTACTTCGGTATTCGTCACCAGAGAGCTTTCGTTAATGGGTTTTTATAGTCCAAGAGTTTGCGAATACTAAAGCTTAGAGAAGCTTCAATTTAACAGAGAACACCTGAGTCTCTTTAGAAGTTTGTAAAAATATTGCTCCACTTTGAAATTTATAAATTTCCATCGGATCTTGTTAAATTGCTACACAATCAAAAGTCTGCAACATTTTAAATCAAAAGTTCGATACTGTCAAAGTTTCTTCCTAACCAAATTGCAACCTAGATTAAATTACAAGTTTTTTTAATTTAATTTTTATCCGACTCCAGTTCGCGATTCGGTTGTTTTTTTTTGGTACGTTTATTACCGCAGAACTAATTTCCGAACCGATTTTTAAAATGTTTAATTTGTTGAAAAGGGAACATTCACAAGTTGGTCCCATTTAATTTCGAATGTCAATGGGCCATATTGGTTTCATAGATATTTGTACATTAATTTCGATAATAGATAGAATGCGTTAAAAAGTTGTTATTGTCATTGAAATGGTAAACGATATTTTAAATGAAGCTTTTTCCTACATTTCTCATCGTTTAGAAATCCTTTACTTATAATATAAATTTGTAATTGGTTTCATTTATTTTAAGAAACATTAAAAGATGATTGATTTTGTATCGATCATCTGCAACAAAAATAGTCATCTAGATTTATTTTTCTCCGGAGTGACATAAGTAGTGAGATGTGATGAATAAATGCTTATAATGAATCGGAATTTTTAAATTACTGTCGTTTATAGGTATTGTGAACAGAGGAGACTCATTCCGTCGTCGACGCTCGCGGTCCGGTAGCCTAGCGCCATCGTCCCCCGCCCAAGCTACACCGGAGCCTCAGGAGCGTAAACCTGTCGCCTGCCACCGTGTGGCCATGGTGGGCGCGCCGGGCGTCGGCAAGACCGCACTCATCAGTCAATTCCAGACCAGTGAATGTATAAACGCCTACGATAGACAGAGAGGTTAGTGCGGTTTACTTACAAATACTAATATCTTTTTAACGTTAGAAATATCTTAGTAATCTACTAAATTTTAACTTGAAGGTTCCTATCGATGTTATCGATCTCACGAAAGAATAACCTGAACCAAAATTCAATTTCAAAACATATTTACTTTGATCGCAATGCATATTTTTAAGTAGATTAAAAATAAAATAAGTAATATATTATACATATTTTGATATATTTGATACATACATAAGATTGTTTTACAACATTTTAGTTAACTTTTTATTCGTTTGATAATATAAGAGACAAACACAATAAGTAAGAATCTCAACAACTAAGCCAATAAATTTATCTATTTTCTCTGTTGTTTATTTTTACTTTTGTTCTAAGAAGCTTTTATTTCGCTACCGTGAGTTGGAGCGAGCAGTTCAGCAGAAAATCATTAATTCCTTTATTTTCTACAAACACGGCACGAGAACGTAATAAAAGCTAACAACTATAAAGATGGACTAAATCTACTAAAAGAGTCCGATGGTCAAACTAAAAAATGATGTTAAATTTAATAGAGAATTCAATACAAATACCTCCTATAAAAATGATGGCCTTTCGCTGTTCTTTGTTGTTAACTAATGTTTTTAAAATAATTCTTGTATAAATATTCTTGTTTTTATCACATAGCTTATGTAGAAGAAAACTATAGCAGACATTCCAACAGCTTAAAATCCTAACATCGACCATTTCTGAACACCCATTAGGACGACGTGTGAAAGATATTTTTGCAAATATTGTATTTCTTTCCAGATGTCGATAGCTCCGAGCAGAAGGTGTCTATTCTTCTAAATGGAGAAGAATCAGAATTATACTTCGTAAATTGTACTAGCGCAAAGGTAAAGTAAACCAGTATAAGTATACATTAATGAGATAATAAATCAGAAGATCATTTCGTTGTCAATTCAAATAATAATCTATATTATTCTTTTTAAGTTTTATGTAGCTTCTTTCATATGTGATTTAGTAGTGTTATTTTACTCTATATCATCATCTCCTGTCCTTTTCCCACTTGCGTTGGGCCGGCACAGTATGTACTACTCTTCCATATATCCTGGACTCTACTGTAGTCCATTCTGCAACAGGTTTTGGCTATAGTTTTACGGCTGGCCGCCTGCCTGACGCCAACCCTTCTTGTTATTATACTACATAATCGAGAATAGTAAAAAAACATGGTGATGTTAATAGCGAAATTAACTCGGGAAGTTTTCTAATATGAACGCGAGAGAAGATACAGGTACAGTCAGATACTTGCGATCATGTGATTAATATAATCTAATCACAAATGTAAAATCTCCAGATACTGTGAGCTCATTTTGCATAAATCGGATGAAAAATATTTTTTTAAAACCGGATACTTCGCCAGCATCTTTGACATCGGGACGTCAAACAACTCAATCTTGACGAAGGGTGCTGTAAAATACTCGAAACTTCGGAGACATAAATTTAAAAAAAAACGCGATATATTCCATAAAAGTAGTGTTATTATATAAATAACCCAAGAAGGTTAACGTACTAACAAAATAACTAAATTACATTCAACTTTCGCAGGAAGAAATAGATCGCTTCGAGCCTCCTGATGCATTCGTTGTTATATACTCTGTAGTAGACAAGGCGTCGTTCCAGAAAGCGGAACAGGAGCTGGCAAGGATGATAGACTGTGACATGCTACGATCTAGGCCGGCCCTGCTGGTGGCCAACAAGATAGATCTGGCGAGGAGTAGAGCCGTGTCCACACAAGGTGAGGAAAAAGTTTGCATTAACCGTGACTTCGTAGTGTCGAAAAATGCACATAAACCATGTTGTGATTTCAGTTTTTTCAAAGAGAGATAACAACAGGTTTTATGTTAATGTTTTCGGCATTGCGAACTCTCGGATGCAAATTAATAATGATAATAAAAATGATAATAATATTTTAAGGCATTATTCACATATGGCCATCTGATCCCAAACTAAGCAAAGCTTTGAAATTGGTTATGTCACTCAGGTTTCTAAAAGTTTTCAATTTCAATTGCAACCGATTTTTGGTAGAGGTTATGTTATAAAATACAGAAACAAGCGAACAATTTTGCCCAACAATTTTAAGTCTGCGTTGTAAAAGCTTGATAACGTATCTGTTCCAAACAAAAATATGTCACGGTAGAATGTTTAATTTCTACTAATCTGACGAAAAATATTCTTTTATTAGCAGAAACGTAATAAAAAATCTACACAACTCAAAGTGCTTAAGAATATTTTTTTCTGACAGTTTACGTTAAAATAAACATTGTGGAAGATTATATTACTTACGATTTCTGGATACGGAATTAAACACTCTTTCAGACCGACCGAAGTTGAAAAGATTAAAAAAGTTTGAAGACGACTCAATTTATTACTCTCATTTTTACCCTATTTTAGGAGTAAATTGATTTCCCAGGCGACCTTGTTAGCCGTTTCTCTGGAATTGTGCGCACATATTTCTTAATGAAGGAATCCTTTGATAGAGAGACTCTGAGCTTTAACGACAGACTAATTAAAATGGAGTACACGTCACCGACAGATTGTGAACTTCATCAGTTTATAATCGGACTAGGATTATAAAACGATGATAAATTATGAACTGAACGGATCATTAATGATTTGATGTCATTTCTAGACTGCCATAAATACACACACATGATAAAAAGAAAATAAAAGTCATAAAAATACACACTATAAGACAGTTTATAAAAAGTCAAATTGTGAACTAATATTTCGCTTAAGCTACTTCGTCAGTTTAAGTTAGAATGGAAGATATTTATAGGTGACATGATCTTAAAAACTTTTTATAAATTAAACAATACGTTCGTGCTTTTGAAATGATATTCTGTCAAATTGTCATCATTGACATTTTAACATATATTTATAATTTGCCTAAATTGATAAAGTTCGCAATCGGTCTGTGACATAAACCTCGAGAACGTATTTTAACGTTTTTCTTTTTGTTTCAGATGGAAAATGTCTTGCTTGCACGTACAAAGCGAAGTTCATAGAGGTGTCTGTTGGTATTAACCATAATGTAGACGAGCTGCTGGTAGGGATCCTGAACCAGATACGTCTTAAAAAGCAACAATATTCAGCAGAAGGTGGAAGGGAATCCTCTCCCGCTCATTGGTATAAATCGAGAGGGGTCGTCCGAGCAAGCATGAAGGCAAGACAAATGCTGACATGGATCTTCGGTAAAGAAGATTCTAAATTCAAGAACTGTGAGAACTTGCATGTCCTGTGAGTGGAAAGCGAAGGGCCAGTGTTCGTTTAGAGTGCAATGAAACAATGACTTAGTGAACACGGCCGAGTTTATAAATAATAGATATAATTGTGTATGAGTGTTTATTTTATTGAGACCAATTTGAATCTGATAGAGTTTAACGACAAGCGCCTCGATTGAAGTTAACACATCTGCTACTACTGCAAGAGATCATTTAAACAATTTTGAAATTTTCTTAAATTAACTCCCGTAAATACAGTGTAAGTAAATGCATATATTCTAAAAACGATTTTGTCAAACAGTACAGTTTCTGAACGATTTAATTAATAATTAGTCGTATTAATTAGACTGTAATTGTGGCGCTTGGCAATAAAGTCGTACTAAAACGCCAAAGATGTAATCTTTGTATTTAATTTCTTTTTAGGTTATGTGCCAAGTTTGAGAGAATTTAAAATACGTATACTTCTCTATATTAAACTCTTAAGTATAAATATAATCATTGATTTATTAATTATATATCGAAACGACGTATCAGCAATATTAATTTAGTTGAGAATATTTGCTAAGATATTGTAGAATATTTGATGTATTAATAATATAAATATTTACTGGACCATTTATCATGTAACGATAAAATTAGCAATCATCAAGTGAGAAGATATTTACCTTATAGAAAATGTAATTTCGCCTTCAATTGTGCAAATTTATTCAACAAAAAAAAACTTTAAACAAATGGAATTGTAGTCTTTCTTTGTACGTAGTTGTTACCCTTTCTTAAATAGGAGACAGTGTAGCATAATGCAAGAGATTTGCTAGAATTTTTAATGATTTATCTGAGAAATAAAATTTAGAAGACAGTATTAAAAAAATTTGACAGCCTCGCTCCTAACATTGGAGCTGATTGGGTTGGCTGCAGAATTGAATAAATAATCAGTTAAAAATTTTGTAGTCGTCCGAAGTACAATTTATACAAAAAATACATAATATTTGTTTCTAACAAATGTCATTTCGTTAAAATCATTTTATATCGCGTATCATGTATTGTTCTGCAAACATGCTACTTTTTTCCCAAAATACAAAAAAATACAATTCCATAACGTAAATTATGAAAAAAAAACTGTGGAATTTCTTACATAATCACAATAAAAATATTATGTCCCCAATCATACAAGTTTTAAAATTATATACATATATATAGATTTTTTTTTCGATATTTGGGTATTACATACCAGGGTCCACGAAAATCCTTCCATTTAAATCAAACTTAGACCGCCAAACGAGGTGTTTTCCTTTTATATATTAACATAACTTTTAATACTTACTGGAATTTGTATAATATTAAAAAATCAATCATATCAAGGCAATTTATCAAATAAAACTAGTAATTAATTTTTAAAAAAAGTTTTACTGACTGCACCCCTATGATACTCCGGGAAAGAACACAAATAAAATTGACACCTCACTAATCAAAATCTGTAAAGCCGCACATAGAGCGTCAAAATGGAACCCGCGAAAATATTACGCTCCTGTCAGTCGCAGTACAGTTTTGTGAAATAAGCATACATTATGATATTTATCACCAAGTATATTCTTATTCTATATTTATGCCTAGTAACTATATATTATGTAATTACTGTATATTTGAAACCAAAGCTGTGCATTGTAAATGCATTGTAAAATATATATAACATGCGATTGCACCTAAGGATTTGATATGTTAGATATGTATAATAATGCCATATAATTGTTACGTGATATTTAGAATTTCTAAATATAGTATAATTGTTTTAATTTATACATATTGTTTAATCTAATCTAATAATATATATGTACGAGTATATAAATATATAGATCCCTTTCAAATTTGTCATGAATACTCGTTAGATCTATGTATGGTTGAATTCGTCATCATTGCTGGTGTACAGGACAATTTTTTTTATAAACATAGTAAAACATACAAACATCCCCGTCACTAAAGACTAGTTGGGTACACTCAAAGCGAAGAGTATATTCAGAATTTCCGTTATGGAATACAAAGCTTACCAAAGCCTTAAGCTTAATTACATTCTAAGCTATACAGATATTTCAAGTCATTCTAAGTAGTTATTTAATGGCTGTAAATATTGACCAAAGTAACTTCCATAAGTCCAAAGGAAATTTTTTAACGTTTAAATTCCCTAAGAAATATAAAGAAATATCTTAAAACAGGTTTCTTTATATTTTTAAATTAAATAGATATAGCTGAAAAATATATAGCTAAAGTATTCAAAAGTTACGTCTTTGTTCTAATCTTTGGATTTTTAGCTTTTTGAGTTACGTGTACTAATATAGTAAATAGTATAATAGATTTTATTGTTTTGTGTGCCGAATAAACACAAAAGGTGCTTAACCTATTCAAAAAACAAACTTTCGCCAATAGAATCTTCTATTGCTGATTAACCTTGGCTACATTTTATTTTTAATTTGTCTACCTGAACTAAGCTTAAGGGGGGTTCATAATTCTAACACTGGCAATGCTGATGTCACTTCAACAAACCCTTACTAATTAGTTAATGTAATTGTAAAATTTTATTCAAAATTTTTAAATTTTTCATATGATTTGTAACTTTTCGTACGACTCGTCTCAGTGCCTTTTAATTATTAGAAATATTTGTATAAATACACAAATAATTTTACTATTAGTTATTTGTTAGATTTTAGTAAAATATCCATCATTTCGATGTTGTATTAAACCAATTTTAAGACATTCATAAAATTGTCAACTTTTTGATTACAAATGATGATTGATTTTCAGTTTTGTCTGTTTATTTACTCTTAATTTTTGATCATAATTCTAAAGGTATAAACTAAAGGATCTATAAAGATATATAAAATATACTAAAGTAACTGACCACTTGGACAGGTTAAAGTGTACATTTGACAGTTCGAGTCGCCATTTAGTCAGTGGGACGCGCCATTTTATATAAATTATAATAATAAGATCTTTTATTATCCTCCTGTGACCCAATTTTAGTGTAAATAATATAGCCTTTGTATATTTTATATGTATGTATGTTTTGCGTAGTTATTGCCCGGCACATTGTATAAATAACTTTTTTAATTATAACTATTATATTATATTATATATTAGGAGTCGTATAGAATTCAAAAGTACATATAGATATTATTACATGTAGTCAAAACACAGCCAGTATTACAGTGAATTATAGTGAAGATTAATTGAATAATTATATCTGTAAAAGTAAAAAAAAAACAATCATATCTTAAATGGCGTAATAATAAATGTAATCCTGTGTCTTTTTTATCGTGTTACTTTATAAACGTTATACGTATTTGTTAGGTGATATCATACATTTATTTTAATGTACGACAAAGAGCTTGAAATCGTACTAGATTTAATTCAGACTCTATGTTAGGAACAAAATTATTTGAATAACCAACCAAATATAAATGTGGAAATCGATATACTCATATAATGTTCTGATCACACATAAACTGTCAGGTTCTGTAATTAGAATTTAAGTAAGTGTGTAACATAGATTATGATATGTTAAGAGCGAATTCGTAAATTCTTGTTGTAAACTGGAATACCTTAAGAATTTTCATCCAAAAATAATTTATTTACAACAACTGACTTCTTTAACTTTTCTATTTTAAATATTAAATAATTATTTTATGTTGTTTCGCTTACAAAGTGCAATTTACAATTACAATTTATAAAGTAATCTAGGGTATTTGTAGGATCTAAGATTATAATATGTATTTCGAAAACAAGACTCTGGTTTTTTATCAGTTGTTATTTTTTTTCCGGCCACCAGTACATATGGTGAACTTTTGCCTTGAATATCCTGCTCTCATCCGTTCTATCCGTCTAAAGTCTAGTGAAAGTTTGAAGTAAATTTTTAAACTTCTACAAAAGTTTCAGCATTCGAAGTCTTACTACTTTATTAAGTGATTCAGGATTGTAGCCTAGTGACATATATTTAAACAAAAGAAGTTTTCAGGTACAATTTGATTTAAAAACTGTTAATTTGATTTAAAAAGTGTACACGAAGTTTTCGCTCTTAGCATATAGCCATTATACAAGGTCTTCAAACGTATTATCATATTTTGTAGTTGCTCTCGATGTTTATTTATTGTAAATAAAATGATTGACAATAAATTTGATAATTGTAAGCGGCCAAATTTATTCAAAATCTCCTCCCCCCCCCCCATCAATTCAAGAACCGCAATTCGTAATTTCAATAAATCTTTATAATCATCATTATGATAAAACAAGTTCTTGAAAATTTTTGAACAAATAAATTATAAGATTGTTTAAAGAAAGAACACAAGAAGTTAAATGAAAAACTTTATCACAATAACTCGTTTCTTTCGTTCATAAAATCTGAATACTAACGTTGACAACTTTATTTATGTCTCATATACGGATATAGGATGAGTTTTCAATCAATCGAAAATTGATATGCAGTGCACCGTGGCGGTTTCGTAATCGAATCAACGCAGGTTTAAGTAGCACGGGTGGGATATTGACGGTGAATTTGATCAATAACGTTCTTTACCCACTAAATGGGATATAGTTCAAAATATTATAAAACGTACGCCGCTCGCCCTGCGTGTTGCGGTAAATTCAAAAAAGATACAACGGATTTTTATGCAGTTTTCACCTCATATCAAAAACCTAGTCATGAGAAGCCCGGGCTAGGCGCTTGTTTCTGATGTAAAATGTAGTAGAATATTTCATGAATACGATCTATGTTTTACTCTATATAATTGCATATAACTGTTAATATTATGTACCATAATGAGTAACATATAAAATGTTTAATTATCGAAATGTAACTTCTTATATCTTTATTACATCAGTTTTAGAGCGTATGAATTATCTATGTAATAAAAACATTTAAAGTACTACATATATAGAAACACATTCTTACAACTGTTATCTAGCTCAAATGCCTTGTTGTAATCATTAATATTCAAACAAGACCTTTGCTTGTTTGAATGTTAACAATTACAACAAGGCGTTTGACTTGACACTAGTAACCTGGGTCTCGCTTTATCGGTGTCCGGTGGCTTAGAGTTCCGTGTCTCGCCCACGCTTCCGTCGGACACTGACACACGAGTGTTGGCAGTTTGATGTTGTTGGGGTAACCGTGTGAACGCCCTTTTCGTGTCTGGACGATATATAGGTAGATACAAGATGTGGCCGCGGTTTTGTCTGTCGCATCCGTCTCGCTTAGCGCTCTTCCACTTTCTGCTCAGCTTCTTAGGTTTGATGCAAGGAGGATTAAGATCCGTGTTATAATAATTATGAGATAAATTTCGACAATTTCTTGTCATCAACTTCTCGCATGAGTATGCAAAGGTTTGGTTTTAAAGTCTTGTCACAACTTTAAGTACATTAAGTGCATTCAGTAGTTACCGACTACAGTCTAGACGTTCGAAGTTATTGGTCTATCAAAACGAATAGAACTGCGATTGCAATGCCATATTGATGCATTTATGACTTATATTTCATACGTTATCAAATTCTACAAATGTTTGATTTAAGACTTCGTTGTATTTTATTACCAACTCCTAGACGATAACTATAATTTAATACCTATACGAGAATACGTACCAAATGGAAATCCGCAATCTATACATACCTATCTGGGCGTGAGTGTTATGAATGAAAATAAAAAATAATCATATGATGTAATTTTTAAAATTGATTTATTGTTTCATAAACTTCTTAAAATGATTGATAAAATGATTGACGAACTCGATTTTATAAACACACATAAACATTTAATTCACAATTCCCGAACACATTTTCGTGTTCAGAAGTTTAACTCGCCCTTTGAAGAATCTCAATGAGTGAATTAAACTAGGACATTTTGAGAGTCTGAAAAGAGAATAACCTAATTCCAAAACATGGCTTTACAATGTCCAATTTGAAACGGTTAAAGCCAAGCGATGTTCAAGCAAAGAGCTAAAAGTGATTGGGCACGGACAACGTAAAATTTTCCTTAGAAGAATTCAAGTTTTAGTAGGTTTTATTCAAATTGTACTTAGACTGGCTAGTGACAAACATAGCTGTAATTAAGACACCTTAAACTTTACAATGAAATTATAAAATTAGTGTTTGTAATGAATGATTCATGATATATTCATGTGGTCAAATCGTTTCTGAAACCAAAATTTTACAGCAGAGTAAATGTTTCATAATTTCATTTCAATATATATATATATATATATATATATATA
>DWLR01005471.1:0-10937 GCA_018246295.1 Papilio alexanor hazarajatica
GATAGGAAATATGAGTGATTGGACTAACATGACCTTAGTTTTGAAAGGAATAAAATGCTTAAGGCGATACAGAGACCACAGGGTGGCACAGACTTTGCGACTAATTTCTCTCACATGTACTCCCCGATATAGACAACTGTCCATAAACAGGCCGAGATTTTTCACAGAGGTACTTAAAGGGATACTGTTCGCACTCCGCCCAAACTCCAACGAATCCCTTTCGCACACTAAATAACGCACAACACTCCAGAGCAAGATCTTTTATTTCACATACAAAACGCACACATTACACATAACGTAACCATAGCGTACTGTTTCATTATGTCAATGCCATCTTTTATTATTATTTCATAACTTTATTCAGAGTTCCAACAGATACAGATGTCGTTATATCGTAAAAGTGGCAAACTGTCATGATTGACTTTAGCTAGCATACGGGAACTACCTACGATAATCGTTTTGCATTTTTTTTAGTGACTCCGTAACGAGATGACCATTGCTTAATAGAATCTAAGTTGGTGTTTATATTATTAATTCCAATATGAAGTTCGTCAATAATACATTGCAAATATAACTGTAAATCATCTGCATATTAATGGTACGGGCAGTCAATGCAGGCAGTTATTGAGTTGATGAAAAGAGAAAAGATCAAGGGAGAGAATATAGCACCCTGTGGTACGCCAATTTCGACCTTGGCCAATGCGGAGGATTTATGATCTACGACGACTTTCTGCTGTCATCCACGAAGATAGGAAGAAAAGCATTCCAAAACAGAGGGTGCGAAATTATAGTAAGAGAGGATCGCAAGGAGAATATTGTAATCAACAGTGTTGAAAGCATTGGAAAAGTCGATTAGTACTACAATTGTTACCTTTCCGTTTTCTATACCATGTCTAATATCATCGGTCACCTTGATTAGTGCAGTGGTGGTACTATGACCAGAGCGAAATCCGGACTAATAGGGGCTCAATAGGTCATGAACAGTAGCAAACTCAGTAATTTGCTTATACACACAGGACTCCAGAATTTTAGATAAAAAAGGCAAGATTGTTGAACATCACTATCAAAACCCTTGTTTGTACAAAAGTATCGTTTCAAGACACCGGTACACTCCATACATTTGATTAATTTTTGATCTCAAATAAATGTTGCGATAGTAAACATAATCAATAAATATTACACGAATCATTATAGCTATTTTTATTTGCCCTTAGTATTACTTGTGCATCTGATCTTCAACTTTGTATATCGTCGGTTAGCGCTATTTAGGTTTTACTGACATACTTTTTCTTGATTTCTTTAGAGTAATTACATCGGTTTGATCAAACTTAGCCTATATATATTATTACATTATGATGTGATCGTTTTGTACAGTAACAGTGACAACAACAGCAATACCTATTCTTTTGTGAGGTGAAAGCGTGAGCGCGCGCTGAACACTTAAATTCTTCAACTTCAAACTTGTCGCTGGCCAGCCGGCGCAATGCTTCGAACTGACCAATTTTATGTGTACAATCAAGCGTGTGTTTTGCTTTTTAGCTGTTTATATTATCTTTAAACTGACATACATATAAGTGTTTTATTTGCAATGTTCTTAAGTGTCATTGAGTCCAATAACACTTCCCAGTTTCATCAACTTCTGTTCTCCATCTGCCTTACTTATTATCTAGATCTCTTGATTTTTCTAAACGTTAAGACAAGATTTAATAGCAGTTAAATTACGGTTTGTATCTAATATTTTAACGATATCTTCCTTGAAATTCAATTTGAAGAAAGTTTTACTATTAAAACACAACATGCGGGCTTAGTTTCAATTTAAATTGTAAACGTTTTTACATAATTATTTCTCGTACAATGTACACAAGTTGCCTGAACGCCGGCACTCAGCCGCGCCGACGGCCGCGCTCGTCATATGCCGCTTTACTTTGATGACAGGCCGTAGGTACAGGCTGTAGATACCACTTATACTCACTATAAAGCTGAATGTGGAAAATATTACCCCGGAACCCGTAATAAGGAAATATGTAACCATTGTTGTTAAATTTTTGTCAACGGATGATATCCTTAAGCAACCAAAATTCATAATTTCATATGCAACAATAATTTTATTACAGCTACATATTTGTGATTTGAATTTCTTTTATTTATGTGTGCCAAAGACAATTATGCAATTAAGTTGAAAATTTTAAAATATTCTGAACAGCATAACCTTAATCATAAAATATAGATGTGTACTTTGAATTTCCAATACGAGTAGACACGAGTGGCATTAATCTGTTTGGGTCAGCGCCGTCGCATGCGGAGTGTTTGAGCGGCGGAAGCGCTCGTACTGAACACGCTTATAGCTGCATCCTCTACTGCGTACTGAGATCCAACAATGATGACAAACAAGTTAATGTGCATACGTCGTGCAATTTTCTCATCGTCATTACGTCATTAAGCCCAGAGTCGTGACCCTCGACAGAACAATCAAGAAGTAACATAGAGGTGCCGTGCCATCCATCACAGTCTATAATCGTCCACTGCTCAACATAGGTCTCCCCCATTGATCGCATCATTGGGGGAAGCGGTATGTTCCATGGTATTAAGAAAAGGACGCTGTTGCCCGTTCTTCGGAGGTCTTTACATCCAGACAAACAAACCCATGCACACAAATGTTTGTCCTGGGTGGGAATCGAACCCACGACCTGCGTCGTGAAAGTCAAGCATCTTATCAACCGTGCCAACTGGTTTTAATTCTTAACCTCGATTTAATATATAAGGATGTAGAATAGATCTACAGTGCATCACTGCAAGCGTTAAAAACTACAAAATTCAAATTAATTCATTGTCTAGTCGCGTCACGCTACACCTTAGCGCAGGGCGTAGCACTCAGGCGTAGCTTCAATTTCTCTTTAGATTTGAATTTTGTAAAATACGACTACGGCATAATAATATTCCGCGAGTCTGTTATGATCGCTCAGATATTACTGCCTGCACAGACAGTACTGCCTTTGTGCCGCTGCTGGCTATAGAATGATTATATATTTAAGGCATTTAAAATACTTTCATACTACATATATAGAATATGTAGTTTGATATAAAAATAAGTCTACTTCACACCTGTCTTCTGAGAGGTCGAGGTGTTCCACCGGCGAGTAGGCTATTCGTGTAACAGATGTTGCGGACTCTATCATGGTGGATAATCCTTGCTGTTTGGAAAATATGAAATTGCTTTGTAATAGCATTTTTCAATAAATTTTGATCTAGTAAGTTAATAAATAAATAAATCTATTTTTTTCTATACAGTAGAAGTTATATTATTTTCAAAATCAATTAAATATTTCATGAATACCGAACATGTAACATATAACCTATTATGTTACAGGCCATAATATTATTTTATTATTTAAACCAAACCAAAAGTATTTTAATGAAGCAATGTAAATTTTATGTACTGTATCAATGGGTTTCGAAATCACAATTGTCATAAATGGTCAACAATATATATAAATATAGTATAATATAATTTATAAGTATGAAGTCTTTTTAACGTATTACTTTATTTCTAACATTCACCTTTGCATTTCTTCATACAGACGATGATCTAAACTAAAACTACAAGTATTTTCCGTAACGCGCGACTGTGCAGTGGAGTTTTTGTAGTGTTATTTTTTTTAAATGGCCTCCTGTTGCAAAGCCTCGCAGCGCCGAGAGGGATATTTTCACAGCCGAATTTTCCAAGAATATGTTTCATTGCTAAGCTTTAAGATTTTTACGTCCCTTTGTTAGTTAAATACAATAATAACCTTTTAAAGTTTTTTAACAAAAACAAAACCGACATCAAATTTGTTTAATTCTTCTGTTTTTTCAGATAAGAAACAGAAAGAAGCTTCATTATCGGTTGTCATGGCTATGTTGACAATAACACCTTTTTGACATATTTTATCATCATATTTGATTACGCGTATATAACTAATATACGCAGAATCAAATTACAAAATATTTCCGCTAGGAAAATACTAAAAATAAACACGTACAATCATTTACAGTCACGCTTCGTCTCATTACAAATCCATATCCAAACAGTGCTAGTCTTAACTCTAGCAATATGCCATATTTTCTTTATATCTCCGGAACCCAAGGTCCAGTGACATTTAAAATTAAATGGGACCCACTTGTGAATATCCCCTTTCCAAAAAAAGAATGTTTTTAATCGTTAGCATTTTTTTTGCACGCCCATGGACATTCGCAACACCAGAGGAACAGATGTCGAAGTGACAAACACAAAAATACAACCGAATTGAGAACCTCCTAATATTAGCTATATTTGAAGGCTTAACCCATAAACACTAGTCTATAGCTAAGTGTAGTATAGGGTAAGTGTGAAAATCATTGTAAAAAAAATATTTACATTTGATTTTCACAACGGTCGAGGGGGATTTCTATTATAATGTGATTACTCTTCGCAGTAATGGTATTCCGAAAAGAAAAAAAGAAATAGACATTAATATATCGTAAACCCAAGGCATTAAATAATATGAGATTGTATTTGATAAATTATTGATTAATTTGCGAAACAATAATGTAACCATTATAATTTATTTATATTGTAAGCAGGAAACTTTAATCAAATTTACAAAATTATTTATTAAACACATAGCTTAGCACATACATTGAAACTCTTCTACCATTCAGTTTGTGTTTATTTTTGAAATTGGATTGGTACGTATCGTTCTGTTTACCGAACTTTTCAGTTCATATGTTATGGAAGGTCGAGTTCTACAGAGAGCCCGGTGATGTTTGTCTGTATATAGGAAACGATTTTTCAGAACAGAATTTAAATCAAACTGATTTAATAATCAAATTAATCGAACTGATTTAAAATTTTATTTGACTGAAAAATTAGAAATAGATTTAATTAATGTATATTGGAACATTAATATTATATTCGATATATTAGGGTCACAGAAAATTTTTGCAATTTTGCCATAAGCTTATTGTAAACTGTTACCAAATTTTAGTATCGTAATCGAGTGATAGTCATTTCTTCCGTTAAATCACATTTCGTTTGAAGCAGAACGAGATAATGGTGACCTGCACCTGTAATGGTATCATTTATGTAATGGTGTCTACTGTCAGGTGTCCAATGCTTATTTATTATCTTCATTCCACAAAAGCAACCGCTCGAAGCGGGAACTCGGCGAATTCCAATTACAAATTTCATGAATTAACAAAGAGGGCGGGAGGAATTTCAATAAAACGGTCATATTGTCAACAAGCTTGTCTAAAAGGCTACGTGCGCAACTGGGTCAACCTGTAAACATTTCAATTTAATTAACTTCCCTGTTAATAAATTACAACTTCAATTCGAACAGATTCCCTTAAAATTGCAAAGCAATTAGATACAAAAAAAATGTCGTCCCGATATTTTCAAATACGTTGAATTGTTTTTAAAGCAATAAATGCTAAAAAATATGAAGTCTTATGATATTTTTTCTCCAGTGGGTCTGGGCTTTTCATCGTGTTGTACTTGTATCTATTTGTAAGAGTAACATGCGATATGTATCGCGGATAGTTGTGCACACGTTGTGACGTCATCAAGGCTGAGCGGAACTTACTGATAATGCGTAAACATTGGTAAAGTGCTGCGTTGTTGTATCCTGCTCATATTTAATCAATAGCTTGCACGTAACAACGAACATAGGTAAACAGCTACACAGCAAACATATCGCTACGAAAATCGTGCCACATTTTTGAGATTTGAGAGATAATGCTCAAGAACACCCAGAAAAAGAGGACTACCTGTGGCCTCTTTTTCCCTAGGAGCTGCATGTTGTTTAATGTTTTAGACTGTCGGCAAGATTTTATTTCGTGTTTTACAAATCGTATAAGTTTGTTTACAGTTTGATAACCATCCTCAAACTTATAGCGTAGGTATGCCAGTAATTTATTAAGTACCTTATTAGACCTAGCGACCCGCCCCGGCTGCGCTTGTGTATATAAATAAATAAATGAAAATATTGAAATAATAGGAGAGTTTTCTAGTTGTGAAATAATTTTAAAATCGGTTCAGTAGTTTTTGGATTTATTCGAAACTAACATCTTTCCTTTTTATAATATTAGTACAGATAATATTAATTAAATCTGACTAAAATGATGTTAACACGCAATGATGCTCTGTTTTTAAAGTCTCAAATAAAGTTGTATAAAATAACGGTAACCAATGCAAGCCATTATCCACAGCTGCAGTCAGTGTAATAATCCTGCACCGGCACAACCAGATAACTGCTTAAAATTGTTTGAAAATAATTTTATCGTATCATGAAGACTACGATCTAAGGAACTAAACTATAGACTTATTTGAATATGTGGAGTAAATTTTAAAATACAATACTTGAGATGGTAGCAAAATTTATGTTAAGCATATATATGCATAGATTATTTCTAAAAAATTGTAAGATGAGGATGGGGGTGGGGGAACTAACTGTTCTCATTACAATATATAGTTGCAAAGACAGAAGACACATAACAATGACGCTACTAATTGCAAATATAATAAAAGTAAACCGTATTGATTATACAATTAAAGTAAATAATTACTTACAATTTCATATTTTCTGTACATGATGTCTATTGATTTTTGTTCTTCTGTACCATACTTAGTGCGATGGCTCCGAGACCCAAATTGGGTGTTCGCTTCCGATACACGAGAGCGCCACCGTCGCTTGTCTCGCACCGCCTCCTACCAGTCAGACTTAAAGCTCTCTACAATACACAATACACAAGAACTTATTGTGTATTGCACAAAAGATATACATAGTCAAGATTTACTTCCTCAAAATATATTAGCAAGTATGAAATTAAATAATAGTAGATAGCCATATTAGAAACGTCAATAAATTTGAATTTATTGTTTTCATGAATGTGCCATTAATACAACAGATTCTTTAGAACTTAGGTTGTCTATAATATAGATCAGTACAGAAAAACCTTAGTCTTAATCCTCAAAAATATACGCTTGTTCAAATATATTCTCTAGGACGGAAACCCTTGCGGTCAGCGAGTTAAGCTGACTCATTAATGGACAGAATCCGGCCTGTAAACATTGTAACTTATATATCTGTTTGCTACATGTTTCACTGTTGTAAAATTTAACAACTTTGTAAAGTTTCGACACTGTTGCTATACAAATAACGTTACGTTATGGATAAAACACTAGCAAATAATTCTAGGTGTGGTGTTATCTTATGCATTGCAAATTAACGTCCGTTTGGACTATGGGTAGCGGTTTCCTTTCCATCCATTTTCTTTTCCTATCCATCGCGGATAATGAGAAAAAGATGAGAAGGGGATGAAATTATACCTTTGACTCCTCACTGATCAGACAAAACGCACAATACTTCTATTCTATATTTCTTTCTTCTATACTTTACGCTTTTAAACAAAACTACCCATGCCCAAGGAGAGCTTTTTGTACGTGTGATGTAGATGTATAGATGAAGTTGCGATGAGTGTAACCGGACCGCACCACATGAAAATACGTACTAGGTCCCCTTGTGGGTTAAGCGTGTAAATACCTTATTTATTAATTTAACTATGAACATATATTTTCATTGCGATATTCATTTTACCGCAAAGACTCCTATTTTACTAAAGACTTCACAAAATAAATTCATAACTCTACAACTGGTCCGGATGGCAAATTTGCAGGTAATAAAATGTTATTGAAAGGAGCTTACTAAAAAGCTTCGTCGTTTATGTAATTGGTTCTCTCTGCGATTCACTGGAGTGCGTCCAAAAGGCGACGACACTGGCGGCTGTACAACTGAGCGACGACTAATAATATACCCCTTTTATTTGTCAATTTTTGTCCTTTTTCAAGCTATTTCTAAATTTTCTGTTTTAAATTGTACTCTTCTCGATACTTCCTCCCCACTATTACCAGTTCTTTGTTGTGATCTTAGAGAACTGATCAACTGCTATTTGCGTTTGTCTGCACCTGAATTAATGACTTGTTGATAACTCCTAATGTGCTTCTTGTACTTCTTGAGGTACACATATTAAATTGTTGACTTTATATCATACAAGTATGGTTATCTAAAAATATACAAAGCGCTCGTTACGTATAATATTAGGTTGTCCCATTCAAAACGACATTTGAGAAAAATATTGTATAAACGAAAAGAAAAGGAATTATTAATTGGTATTTTATTTATTATTATTATTGTAAGTAGACACCTTCGTTATTAATTACAACATTCCAACGCTCTGGAAGCTTCTGCACACCTTGAAACAAGCCCTTTAGAACCTTCCCTTATGGCAGCTTCAAGAGCTTCCTGAAGCTGATCCCAGTTAGAGTAGCGAGTACACTTGAGCTGAAGTTTAAGAGGACGAGGACGTGGATGATCCCATAGCCCATACCGTCGTGCTTTAATAATTCCCGAATAAGGGCTGCTTTGTGTGCCCTGGCATTGTCGTGAAGAAGTACTGGATGACAATAATTTTTACCCGTAACCACCGAGTGATATTGTTATCGAGGAAGTCTCTATAGACTTCAGAATTAATCGTTTGTCCTTCGCAAAAACTTAAGACTTTGGGAAAACTCTAGATTATAAGGTGTCACTTTGAATGGAACAACGTTATATTATGTGAATTTTAATAAAATGGCTTTGAATTTAATCTTTAAATGTATTGACAATTTTATCCTGATGGTCATGGTTGGGACATGGTTCCTGAGGAGGGGTGGCGTCAGGCAGGAGGCCGACCGTAAAAATATATAAGTATAGCCAAAACGAGTCATAGTATGGACTACAGCAGCAGTAGTGCATTCTGTGCCGACATTAAGTTAGTGGGAAAAGGACAGGAAAAAGATGATGATGGTTGGGGCTAAGACATAGTTATAAAACAAGTAAAAATTAATTTTAAAAACCAATAAACTCGATTAAATGTATCCCTGTGACCTATCCTTTAGAATCGGATCAGCCGTTCAAACCACAGGTCACAATGGTTGGGAAAATATACCGTCATCAGTCCAGATTTTTTAAATTTACGTTATAAGATTTGTTGCAAGTAAATGTAGATTTTGTATCTAAGTTCACTAAAGTGTGTTAGAATTTTGACTCGATAACGAGGTGCATATAATCTTTTCTTAATTCATTTAGACTCATTTTGTCTTAAACTATTATTAATTATTATTACATAGTAAGGGATCATCAAAGTTGAAGCAAAGTGAGCTTCATAAAAACTCCCCCAGGGCGCGCTGGCGTCTGGGAATTCGGTTAATTAAAAAGTTGTAATGTTCCATGCGGAGAGTTTTCTTATACTAATTCAATTTGTTTGAAAAATGAACGCCTTGTATATCATTTTTTTCCGGCTTAACATTTAAATGAAGCCCCTAATGTTGTCAGCTGAAGGTAAGCTCATTTCGAGCACATTAAAATAAACTTACCTATGAATTTCATATGGAATTTTATTACATAATGGTTTTTGTAACACATGTCTTAGGTGCAACTTATAATAGAAAATTCTAATTTATTTTTATGTTTTCTATTACCGTCATAGAAAGCAGTTTTGGCATTGCGTGTTGGATAATTTAAGATATTTTTAGACATCGTTCGATATTAACAAGCACTCAAATATGAAGTGAAAAATGTCATTTTTGATAATTTTAGTAAAAGCCGACGTAGAATTATAAAAATTCAAGTTTGATTGCGGGGAGGACGCACTGGTTAAAAACTTTCTTTAGGCATTGAGGTATTTGCGAGGTGAGGATGGAGCGGAATTTACCAAATGCTGCCCAGCCAAGTCGAATGCGTTTATCGACCTCTTTGTTGAAGTTTCCTCGGCCAAGCTGAATAGTCTGCCCGAGGTAGACATAGTCTTTTATCACTTCAATAATTGCGTTCCCGATAGTAACTGGGCCAGGGACGACGTGCCCGTTGAACATGACTTTCGTCTTTTCAAGGTTCATCTGTAGCCCCACGCATCGGGAAGCAACGTTGAGATCGTTGAGCATTCGACTGAGATCCTCCAGCGATTCAGCCATAATGACTACGTCATCCGCGAACCGAAGATGTGAGATGTACCCGCCATTGACGTTGAGACCTCGCGTGTGCCAGTCCAACGTCTTAAAAATATCTTCGAGTGCAGCGGTGAATAGTTTCGGGTAGATGACATCTCCCTGTCTGACACCCCGCTGCAGCTTGATAGGCTTAGACTGCATGTCCTGGATTCGCACGGTCATCGTCGCGGCATCATATTGACATCTCAGGATTTCGATATGTCTATTTGGCAACGCTGTAAGGATTCCAGAACTGACCAGGTCTCGATAGAGTCAAAGGCTTTCTCGTAGTCCACAACAGCCACGCATAGTGACAGATTATACTCCGTAGTCTTTTGTATAATCTGCCTGAGGGTATGAGTGTGGTTTATGGTATTGTAACCCTTATGAAACCCAGCCTGCTCCGGTGGCTGGTACTCATCAAGCTTTCGGACTAGACGATTCGTGATAACCCTAGAAAAGAGCTTATAGACGTGGCTCAGGAGTGAGATCGATCTACAGTTCTTCAACAAGGTTTTATCACCTTTCTTGGAGAATAAGATGACCTGACTCCTGGTCCACGCCAATGGTGTAGTCCCGTTGTGAATGACGGAATTAAACAGCCGCTGTAGTTCCTTCAAGATTAGAGCCCCTCCGGCGTTCAGCAGTTCTGTAGTAATTCCATCTTCACCAGGCGCTTTACCATTTTTCAACTGTTCCAGGGATATCCTAATCTGACCTAAGCTGATGTCCGGGATGTCCTCCGAGTAGTGCCGTATTAGCGGTGCTCGGCTGTCCCAGCGCAAGCGGCGGGTGTGAGCGGAAAAGTGTGCACAGCTTAAAGTTTGCCATAAAATGTTTCCACTTCACCTAAGATCTCTGGCTTAGAAGTTACTACAGAGCCATCTTCTCGCTT
>DWLR01005472.1:0-10936 GCA_018246295.1 Papilio alexanor hazarajatica
ATATATATATATATATATATATATATATAAGACATGTTAATAAATTATGAGGTACGTTCATAAATTAGTATGGTTTTTTTTTAAAAGGAATAAAACATTATATTTCTTAGTTATACAGAAAAAATAATAATTACTAACCATATAAAAAATCTATTATAAAATAAATAAAACTTTCTAGATTTCACTTCTAGTAATTTACATTTACAACGTAGAGTCACGGGGCTTTTGACAGCAGGAGGGCCGGTCCAGTCAACACGCTTCGATACTCCGAGCTCATCTACCGATCTAATAGAATCAATCATAACTACGACTCAGTAAGTTAAGAATTTGTTCGTTGATTTGAGCGAGATTCCTTTAGCATTAACGCATTAATTCTGAAAATTTTATTCCCGGTAATTTTAGAAGATAATTCTATTCTTGTATTTATATTTCTATCAATAAATACCTATAAGAATTATTGTGCATGTTCTGCTAAAGCTATTAAAGGGTTTTTTTTAAAGATTATATCACTTTCTAACGACTTATTTTCAAAAACTATTTCATAACTATCATTCGTGAGTATTTGACGTTAATGCTTATATTTTTAAAATAGAACAATATGAACTAAGAATATTTACTATATTATTGTTTATTTACATTTATTTAAAAAGAAAAATAATTATCAACATAAAACGGGAATCAAATAATCATTATTTACTTAATTGGCGGTGAATTTAATGTGTGTTTCTATATAAACTTATTTTTTTTATAAACAAAGACATAAAGAAGCATAGGTGCATAATATTTCCTATACATTACGACAAATATGTGAGCATTTAAAGAGAACAAGTGACACGAGATCGCGTGCAATTTTCACATACAACGCAGGCATGGGCGCGCAACGCGATCGCGCAATTATTTTAAATACATTTCAACAAATGACGGTAATGACAGGTAACTTTGAAAAAAAAAATAAAAAAAAAACAGAAACCAGTCGCATAACAATAATATTTTTTAAGCGAAGCTCATACAACCTGCTCACAATTACAAGCCGGCACGTTACAACGTAACCTGTATGTAGCGCTAATTTTTGTTTCTTTTCTTCTTAATTGAAGCGCGAATTTGCCGAAGGGCTATTCGAAAAACGATTACTCGAAAATAAATCATCAACTCAAGAAAATTTTCAAACATTAGGCTTTCATGTCTTTTATCTGCGCAGACAATGGACGTGATCCGCTTTCTACTGAGGTTACAAGTCCCAAGTGGGTAATTTCCTAATACACAAAAATTCAAATAATGTCAACAATTTTTGGTCGATTGTCCCATTACTCAGTGTAGTACTCGACACGAAATATTGCGAATCTGCAGTTGGCAAAAAGTAGCCGTGGAGTAAATAAAACGTCATACGAAAACGAAGAATGTTCTTTTTCTGTCGTAGCTCTAGCTCTTTGGTATGCCTTCGTCTCGCTCACGCCGCGTGAAATGAATTCAATATTTTCGGAGCTAACATCAAACATATGCGACAGTTAATAGTCAGCACTAATAGCAAATTGTAAATTAATACCGTTCATTATTACAATTAATACAATTCAGGTAAAATGCCAAATTGTGTGCATTTAACGGTAGAATTTAATACATATAATTCTTGAATGATTTTCATATTCAACGTTTGTAGGCAAAACACAAACTGATAAAACATTGTTTTAATATATTCATACACCATCCTCAAATTAATATAATAAAAAGTAATTTTATTTTAAAGTTATCCACGTTATGCACGTGGGTAACTTTAAAATAAAATTAGGTTCCTTTTTGATTCGATGTTTACGCTGTGCTGTATTCAGAAGTTACGTCGCCACCTGTGGATTTAATGGGCATGGACCAATTTAACAACTCTGTTTAGCGCAGTGATCCCATCGCGAACGTTATCGTCCCCTAATCCGGTCTCCGGTGATATCGTAAACCAGAAATGGCCTCGTAAGCGAAACCTGTTCCACCAGCCATCGCACGCACCCTGCCTTTTCATCAGTGCTAGAGAAAACGCAAACGCACAACGTTGCAATTTATAAAGACGAACAATTTAGTTCTTTGTTGCTGATGTTGTTTCAACCTCAGGAATAATATACTTACTGTTGAAAATTGCGCAACAATTATCTATGCAGCTAAGTCGTTTTTTGAATATAAATGTGATGTTTATTGTCACGCATGGGCACAAGAGGTGTCATTTGTGCAATTATCGCAATTGGCTCATTGGCCTCCGAGCTAAAGACGCCCATCATGCTTTCCGATTCAACTATGCAGCTGTAAAACGCCACCACACAACGCGCATTAGCATACCAAGCTTTTGTATATCCATTAAGATCAAATACACGGTGGCAATAAAAGGTGCTGAAACAAAGGAAGTAAAAGAGAGACATTTGTGACTTCTCGCCTAACATTAAGTGATGAGGGCCCGACGCCCATGGACATCCGCAACACCAGAGGAACCGCAGAAGTTTTGCCGGTCTTTTAGAAATAGACTTTTAAAAACAGTATAGAACTTGTATTTAATTTTAATTGTTATTTTAATTTTAATTTGGATTAACTTTACACAATTAACGACAGTAAAGTAAGACCTTTTGGATCTATGATATTGTTCATAGCAATTAACACTACTGGTGATATTTGACGATCTAAATCTAGATGATAAAAATTGACAAGTATTTAAGGTATGTCCGTCTGTCATTTTACATGACACCGCCAACACTTTAACAGTTTATTCATCTATCTTTTTACCGTTTTGCATAAGCGTCATTCAATTTTGTACGTGATCAAAGGATTACCAGTGCAATAGTCAAACAAATATCTATTGGAATTAGTAAACAAGTTTTAAGTACTAATCGTTCTTAAAACCTATTTTTCTTAAAGATCTACCGTTGTAACAATTTTCAATGCTCATTAGGGAACACCCACAAGTATTTCCTGTGCGTCGCTGGTATTTATGTGGAACGCAACAGCTGTCGCAATGCCCCAGTCTAGGCAGAGACTATCGATTAAACCCATACGAGATTAGTATTCCCAGCTCTTATATTCTGAGCACTGATAGTTAAGAAAGAAAGAACAATTTATTGCCACAAAATAGAAAAAAAAACTTATGAACCATAACAAAAAACGATAAATTGTGGTAAAATGTAGCCAGAGGGGTAACTAAATCTAACAAGTTGGGATTCATAGTGAAGCTAAAACAACCAGTAAAAAGAATATCTTAGAAATTAGTCTAGTAGTATAGTATATGATACTAGTAATAAAAAAGTCTACATTTATTATCGCAAGTAATGATCGTATATCAAATATCAACAAGATTTAAGGTCGAGGAAAAAACTCTTGCGTACGAAATGCGATAAGAATTACATTTCTGTCTATACGGTTGAGGATAGCAAATTAAATGAACTAAGTAATAGAAAATCATTAATAGTTATAAAACTAAAAACCACGCTTTAATGTTATATCAAATTAAAAAGCAGAAAATAATTTCTTAAAAATTCAAAATAACATTCCCATGTTTTTTTTTCCATTAAAATAATTTTATTTATTATTCAGTATCGTTGTATTTAAATTATTTAGAAATTATTTTCTACTTTTCAGTTTGATTCCTATTAGAGCGTGTTTTTTTTTTCTCTTTTTAAACAATTATTTATTTTAACGATAAACTTTCAACATTTCCCAACCGCCCTAACAATTTCTACAGTTCAAATTACAGAAACATCTACCAATCTTTTTAATGTATTTAAAATTGAAACATACAACCACAGAGTACATACGTGTACATAACAACAAAGTTCTTTCGTTGCGCATAGTAGTATTAAAACCAATAGAGCTTCTCGAGTTACAATATATCCGCTGTTTGTAAGCCGGCGGCCATTAACGAAACTATTAGACCATATTCGGGGTTGCACTTCAATGGCTTTACCTGCTGACCTCCCTAAAACCTATTTGACACTAAATATGTAAAGTTCATTAAACCAATGGCCAAATCCTATTATTTGAATAAGTAAACGATATTCGAAACGCTCGTAAACTAATGCCACCTTTACGCATAACATTTTCTTATATTGTAAGTATTTATAGATACAAATATATTATTTGTATATTTACTGTTGTATTAATTATCTTTCATTGAAATATTCACTCTTTTGTTGCAACAGTCCTGTGTATTTTTATCTCACGCAATAAAGTGTGAACAAATAAATAAAAATAAATATACGCAAGGAGTAAAAGTTAAATAAAATTGCTTTTCGAGACTATTTTTCCGCTAACTCTTTTTAAACTTCGCTACGAATTTAAAACGGATTTTAATAATTTAGATAATTTATTCCGGATTGTTTATATGTATAGCACATTATGATTAAAATTTAGGGTATGTGACTATAAACCATATTTCAGAACCTCCAAAAAAGGCAAAAAATTGACTTTCAGGGCTTACCTAGGCTTAACCGTGGGACAATAAAATTGATATGGTAAAGAATTGTAGAGTTCATAACCGCTAAATAAAACTCCACCATGGCATATATCTTCTATGGTTATGGTCTCTCAATAACAATTTTTTTCCTTTAAAAATATTTCAATATTCCTATGCCAATTATGCTATTTTTTTCGAATTCATTATTAATCCTTATCCAAATAATCTTGATAGTCAATTTGAACATTAAATGTAGATTTTAATTACTGATTTGCTGTACACAATATCATTATAGACACCTTCGCGAGCCGAACGCTCCCGTGTTGATTTAAGACAGTCCCTTCAAGTTTTCACAAATAGACGGGGATTCAGAAAGATGGATTACATGTATAATTTATTAAATTGGATAAAACATTATTATAAGGTTAATTGTTAAAGAAGCTATAAGCTGTTATGTGGTGCGACAGAAAAAATATGTAGACATATATTTATACGTACTTTGCCATCCGTGCGAAGCCTATAACGTTCGTATAGTTTTATTCCTAAAGAACGGTTCGCTTGTTATAAATAAATTGACAAAAGTCTGTATGATTTCAGTACTCAACCATTATGACTACGTTACCGTATTCTTTCTTTCTAATACGTTTAATATAACAAAAACAAGACAACAAGACTTTAAAGAGATCATTGTCCGAGTTTACCGCTTTATTGATTTCGTTTATGGGACTTGAATATTTAGCACAAGTTTTTGCACAAGAGCAAAACCTAATAGCGGTATGCTTTTCAATTTGAGCTCGCGAATTTTTCTCCTTTTTCAATTAATTTTTTTTTTTTCGAAAAAAAAAAGGTTAAATAACTTTCGCACATTAAATTGAACTTTTTAATAAGAATTTAATTTTAATTAAAGTCATGAAAGTCAAGGTTTTTGCTTTGTTCGTCTGCCAAGGGGATACCGGATGGTGTGTGTCATTGACTTTTTCTAACATTATCCTCAAAAAGTATTCGATGGTCAAGCAGATCACAAATATATCAAATTTCCCAAATTCTTCGACTAAGCGTGAATTTTAGGTAGACCATGGAATTATTTCAACCGTTTGGATTTTATATTTAATATAAAATACATTGCCTCCGAGATCGGAGATTACGAATCTCTTTAACTTATCAATACAGCATCCATATTCATTAGAGTTATTGTTTTAATCATTAAAATTATTTTTTATTTTATCTCATGCATATAAGGTGATCATCGAAGCTTTAATATTATTGTCATGAAATAGACTTGTACATGCCAATATTATATATAATAGTTTAAATCAATTACGTAAGAATAAGATCAATAATTTGAAAGTATGAGATTAAATGAACGGACGGCTACACACTTTCAGGTCGTGATCGCTTTTGGCGTTCCTCGTGTAACACTTTACAGGGGGAATATTTTAACATCGGCCATAAACAAAATTCATGTCATTATTCTTAAAGGTGTGTTACTCGTAACTACGCAAATTTTCTTTAACGTGATTTTCTAAAGCTCGTTATTGATTTGTGGTTGAGAAGACTGAATTATTGAAACAAGTGGGTCAGTGTAACTATAACTTTTTTTTTAGAAGAAGGGGGCAAACGATCAACGAGGCGCCCAAAAGAACGATCACCGCCGTCCATGAACATCCGCAACACCAGAGGAACAGCAAATGCGCTACCGGACCCTTAAGACCGGCAACGCCTTGCCGGCTACGGCAAAACCTTGTAAATTTAGGTTCTTTTTGGATCATTTTATTGTTATATGTATTAATTTTAAATTATCTTCTATAATTAGGTGCTCTGTTTCAGAAACTGACACCAGAACCTGGCACTGAAACTAAGAATAAATGATAATAAAAGTAAAAATTCCTTTGATAAATTCAATATAAAATGAATGCAATCATATGCATCTACAATTCTTTAGAGCTTAGTTATACCATAACGTATAAACGTTATATAGATATACATATAAACATCGATTAAAACTCAAATCGTTTCGTAAAATTTTATTTCATACGTATTTTGGTATGGTCCCACAAAAGTATAAGAATCCCAAATCTCCCATCGTATCGTTAAGAAAATACTATCTTACCTTCTGAAATAAGCCGCTCTCGAATTTCCCAGGCGAAGATAGTCGGGTTCTCTCGTTTGTATTGTTCTATCTTTGACACGACAGCGGGAGTCGCAACTTTCGGCTTGCTTCCCCCGATCAGTCCTGGCGGTCGGAGGGTACCTGAATGAATAATAGTAAGTTTAGCATAAACGATTTTGTTTTTTACCTCCTCAAGGCAAATAGTAGAATATCAGTCACAAAAAAAACGAAATTAAACGGTTCGATGTATTTTAGTTGTTCTATATCCGAATGTACTTATGAAATGATTTATACAAGCACACAAGCAAATGTTTACTTAAAAGGAAGTTCAAAATACTTGTAAAAACATAGTACCAATGAGTTAAAAAAAAACATTTTGTTTTAAATTCACGTATATACGTTTTACACAAGATTAATAGAAAAACACAAATAAACAAAAACAAAACGAGTTAAAAAAATATAAAAGATTTCAAAAAATATACAATGCTTATCAACGGCTCTGACTCAAAATCTAATATTGTAGTAACAAAACTACCTATATGTTAAATAGTTCAAGCGCGAAGGTTAGCTCATTTGACAATGTTAATATGACTATTCATTTCTAGGCTCTAATGATAAATAAAAAGGTCTTAATTTTAAGTTGTCTTGGGTACAAAAATAAAAGAATTGCAATTGTTAATTGTGGATATTTGATTGTAAGCGTTACAAGGGTGTCACCTGTAGTAGTAATATTATATACCGGTCATAAATTTGGAACAAGTGCTTAATATATATATGCACTTGATCATTTGTTCACTTCTTCAAAATTCATTGATTAATTTAAGAAAATACATATTGTCAAATGAGCTAACCTTCGCGCTTGAATTACTTAACAGGTTACATCTTTGTCAATGGCATACGTCTAACCGGAGCTATTTCAAAAACAAAACTGTGTCGAAAAAGTGACACCTGCGACATTCCTCCGCACACAGAACTAAACGTTAAAATCAACGTAAAATCCATAATAAAAATTCCACTAATTGCAACACGTTAACAATCGATGCAATTTCATTGAGCGCCAAACGTGAGTATGCGATGAGGATTCGTGGCAATTAAATTTCAAACAACAAAAATAGCCTCGATTGCCGATCGATACTAAACGTCGTAGATATAAGACTCAAACTCTAGAACCGTCCTTAGCTCTCGGTGACGACGCAACATTCAAAGGGAAGGTGGACTAACAAAGATAAAAAAAAATGATAATCAGAACGGCAGCGTAGAATAACAATGGAACTGCAAATTAGTATTAATTACAGAAACGATGAAAACGACTAAACGAAGTCGGAGCAGCGAGAGTAGAATTTATAATTCATTTTTATACTTCAGATTACATTGGCTTTTATTTTGTATTGCCGACTGTCAAACAAATTGAATCATGTGACAGATTAAGAGGGGCAACGCAATTAACGATCGATGTTTGTATTGTTGAACTGCAAACTAGATATTTTATGCTTTTTTAAGCTATTATAAGCTTTTTTTTAAATTAACTAACATATATTCTTTAGTTATAAATTAAACTAAAACGGTTGTTCAAACGATGAATCCTTGACGAACAGAAAATCGATGTTTAACGCGTAATTGTAATAGTAATACATGCGGTATGGTTTATTGTTTTATTAAGTCAACATAATAAGGAGCTGAGTATGAAGAAAAGTTCTGTATAATTCCTAATTCAGTTAGATAATGGATGAGAGCGTGGCCAGAGACAATCAGACAAAAACGCATCGAGCGTTGCATTCCGGCAGGCGGGCGCGCGAACTGTTTTTACCGACCCCCGGCAACCGATGGCCTCCATACAGATCACGCTGAATAATTCAACACATTATTTATATTTTCATTTTTGTCAACGCCATTCAAGATAAATTCATAAAGGTCTTTATGTCTTGATAAAAGTAATGCTTAAGTCCGTAGATGGTGATGTGCGGTAAAAAGACCGTATCTCACGTTTAGCACGTCCGAGTCGTCCATTTTTAATTTTTATACGTTCTAAAGCTAAGACTGCTCCATCGTGAGGAATTTTTGTTTGTGACCTTTCAATGTGCAAAATATATAAAATTAAAATTATTTATTGTGGTTCCATATCGGAGTACATATTCTATGAACCTTATTATATCGTAGGTATATACATTCGTAGTGAACCCTCAAAACAAATTTGCTCAAGTAGGATGTTATAGATTGCACTAATTTATTATTTTGAAGCTTTATAAAGCATCTCTGTTTTGGTTTCTGTACAATTTACCACTTTTTAAAAATAATTATTTTTGGCAAAAACTAGTTACTACTACGTATTTCAGATTGACTGTTGCAAATTAATAATTCATAACTAGGCTCTAGTTTAGTGTCGTGATAAGTTAACCTTTATCTTTTTATGAATATTTTTAGTGTTGATAAAGATGATTCTACAAGTTGTCGCATTGAATTTCCCGCATGCGTTTATCTACTTTGTCGAGAAAATTGAGTTCTACGCAGCATATAATTTTTCATCTCGAACAATATCTATTATATCTATGTCTATTATAAATTAAAAATATTGTTATGTCTCCGGAATATGGTCCCTTATCCCGAAATTAAACTAAATAGCACCAGATTGTAAAGAACGTCATTTCGAAGAGGCTAAACTACGCTACCACCGGTGACTATGTATTATGTGTAAGTAATTATTCATGTCGCAGTGCAAAAGGCGATATTGCTTTTCTGGTTTGCAAGTCGACTTCTCGGCTTGCAGCCTGTGTTTTGCAAGAGTGATTGAAAACCGATATCGTAGTTTTGTCTGCGTTTGAGCGCCAATAAGCGGAACGCTCTCCATTTGATTGATAGGTAAATTGCGGGAGGCCGGCACACTGATCATTTCGCGATAATTAAATCGGCTAGAAACGTAATCGCATGACCGACGCCAATTACCTGTACTCGGCTAGGCGGCCAGATCGTGTGAGGTACCTCTTAAATTGTTATTATTTGCGGGAAACTCGAATGCTCCTGGCGCGCTCATTCCGCCCTCAATACGGCTCTCCAGACTACGCCGTCTTAAATTGTTAACATTGCACGATATCTACCAAACGTCAAACTATATTATTCTCATAATCGATGTTAATTCAAAAAGTTGAAGTTGAATTGCAAGCAAGCTCCATCTAGTTCATTGTCCAAAATTATACAACAGTATTCCATAGATTAAATGCAATACAATTTCGTTTTTTTTGCTTCTTCTATTTCCAAGCATTACCTGCTTGTTACAAAATTTTGTTAGCGTATTAAAGATCTAATATATACAGGGGAAACCTACCTACATGTATCTAGGATCGTGTATCTACCCCCAGTAATTAGACGACTTTAATTTTTATATGGTTATTCTTTTAAGAAATAAATTATATTCCGATGACTATAATATCTCCCTTTCATTTTTTAACAAAGCATTTTTATTTTTTATGTATGAATTATGTATTAATGTAGTATAATGATATACACCAGTAATATTTTTGAGAAATAATATCAAACAATTAATCATTCCGAAATGGTGAAGGAAATAAGCGTCCCAAAGGGCACAATATGTATACCTTAAACGTCAACCAATAAATTTCCATACAAAAGTGGTTTATGGGCGCTTAAAGTCATTACACGGTGATTCCGTAAAGGAGGACAAGAACATTGTAAACGGTTCAGAAAAGGCTCGAATGCGGTTGATTAAATTTGTATTAAAAAGTGACGCTTTGTATTAGCTGGCGCTAACCGTGGCTGGAAATGCCTCGTCATGAAACTAATAGATCAGAATCTCCAAGCAAGTGGTCCTGATTTATAGAAGTTAATGCATCGCGCGTGTTAACGATGCCTGATTCAGTGATTGATGGATTTTTTTAAATGTAGAATACGCTGCTTCTGTGGAAGTGGTTAATCAATAATCACATTTTTTACAAAGCTTGTACAACATTCATATTTTTGTTGCATCCTAATATATTTATATTGTCAGTCCTCATAGTACCTCTGTCTTCTTTTATCTATGCTCTCTTGTTTCATCTATTTTGATTACTATGATTATAATAGATGTTGTACATTTTGTTCGAAGTTTGCTTACCTTAAATGTTTTCAAATAAATTCAAAATTTCTTCTTATTTTCGCCAATTTAAGCTCGTAAGATGTAGACATCAACCATTGTTGAAGCCGTGGTTAATTAGGTATTAAATATTCGTATGATAGAAAATTACATTAGTCTGTAAAACAATATGTTTTATGATCTTGAATTTGTCATTTATAATCCCATCTCAAATCCAAAATTAAAATTTTTGACAAAAAGTCTCGACCAAGTACACTGCCGGCCAAAAGTTTGAGACCACCTTGAAAAAATTACAATATTGAATAAAACTCCAAAAGTTAGTGCT
>DWLR01005473.1:0-10935 GCA_018246295.1 Papilio alexanor hazarajatica
TGGAACATACTGCGATCGCCAACCCGCCTGCCAAGCGTGGCGATTATGGCACATTTCCCCCAATGATGCGATCAATGTGGGAGGCCTAAGTCCAGCAGTGGACGATCATAGGCTGAGGTGGTGGTGGTGGTGGTTGTATATAGACTAGGAGTCTAAGAATTATTATTAACAAATAAATTCCTTCCAACCGACTCGATTCTCTTCTCTTTTAATGGAGATTTTATGTCTATAATATTTTTATTTCATCAATGTCTTGATAAGAAATAGAAATACTCTATTTAAAATCAAGTCTTAAATAATATTAAAACAATGAAGAGTTTTTTTTACGAAAAAAGGTGACAAAAGAGCAAGAGGTAACCTCAGTGACCAAGACAGCAACCAATAGACAACAGCAATAAACATTTGCGAGTAGCAGATGCGTAGCCTACCTTTAATAGATAGAGCAAGGGATAAACAGAAAATCCCCATCACGGTCAGATCCTAACAAGTTATTCAGACGAAAGGAATTTAAGGAATATTCAAATCTGTCGTTGAAAAATAAAGATGCAGCTCTGGGTCACATATATTTGGGTTATATACATATATACCTCTCTTGCACATCCATACTTTATCCAAGCGATAAATGAAACGGAAAATCTTAAATATTGTGTTTATTATGACGAAATTTATTGACCAACTACCGACATTTGTCCCAAAAAAATAATGTGTATATTTGAAGGGTTTTTATTGATTCTACCAAAAGTTCAAAAAATCACCACATAATTATTCCGTTCCTAGTCCCGTACCTCCATCTTACACTCTAGTTTTACTCAACCCGACTCCGTGCAAACTTACAATGTCATCAGTACACGCATTTACTTACTTAGGTTCTCGATAATTGTGCCTCTAAAACAGTAACTTGTAGCATTCCAATAATTAATACGCTATTTTCAACTTTAAATACCTTGAAATAAGATTTTATTTTGTTTATTTATGAAATAGAACTGGGCATGCTATCGAGGCGTGTGAAGATCAAACGTTTCTATGTTAAAGTTGTGTGACTTATCACTTAAAACTTCATTTATAACGAATTCATAATCGAATTAGAGTCCGTTATCAAATTATTATTTATGCGCGAAACCAAAAAGTTTATAAACCTATAAGTGTGAAAGTTTCTAAAATTATAGAGGGCAAATAATAATGCATTTACTAAAACATAAGATCTCAAGCGTTTTGTGGACCAGTTCCGGGAAGGTAAGTGGAATATATCGAGTTACTGCTGTTTTGTAGTCGGAAGCATATCATTAGCTACTGTTCCGGTTTGAAGACAGCGTTTACGAAATGTTAGTTATTGCTAACTTTTTGACATTATTCGAGAAAGTGGAGGCGAATCGATAGGAAAAAGGTGAACAATGGTCATCGAGTGCGGCCAGCAGATCCTTACTCACGAAACGCTAAGTTTAATACGTATTACATTTACAATACATATTAAATTTTAATGTTGCTAGCAACTTTTGTAAAACTACATCTAAGAGGTTTTAATTTTGTAGGTTGTTAGGTTTCTTTGTTTTGAAAACTAGAAATATTTCGTAAGAAAAAAACCTTTTAATATACAAATATTATTAAATGGTTTCTTTGTGAATCTAATTATTTTGCCTTTAAGCCTTATTTTTTCTTTAAAGTCTGGAAGTAAATTAATCATTGTAAATATAACAGAAAGAAATCTACTTCATAAAGCTAAATTAAATAAAATTAGAGAATAGAGCATCGGTCCCAATGTTATGTAGTTTTGCATTAAATATTGACCTTATAAATATATTATATTTAATATTATTGTACTCCTAGATCCACGGTGAAGATCAGACTACAAAACTAATGGAGTTACCTTCTCTTGGTAGCTAAATGAAATATAATTATCAGTTGTTAATTCATGAAGGTGTCCTTTGGCTCTGAAAAATTTAAATGTCACTCTGGATTACACGAAACAGAAGTAGAATAAAGTTTATATCAAAAAGATGAAAAGATCATACTATACAATCAGATGCTTGTGTTGCGTAATTAATGTTCTGAATTATCCATGGTACTATTTTGGTAACATTAAAAATAATCATTAATGATAATTAATACATTAAACTACCACCTTATTAAAATTCTTCTCGACATTCAAATAGTACCTACACGGTATGCAATGAAGAGCTGCCACTTCATACAGCAGAAACCACAATAATTTCCAAAGTGTATTTCAAAGTTATTAAGAGGTTTGGATATTAATAAATCCATTCAACATCAAGGTGAACTGCGAGCATTATGCAAGACTATATTTCATAACATTATTTCAATACCAGAAGCTTTACAACTGAACGGAATGATTGTTAAAGGTACATTGTAGCAGTAACTCGACCGCTCGAGAGTCTACTCCCTCCCCTGCCCCCTCGCCGCTTCGTAACAAAGTTACTTTATAGTAAACAATACTCCATTTTATTCGACCATAACTATTATGAAATCTACCAAGGTGCTTAGCTTTAAATTATGTTTGTTTTCATTAAGCTTCATTTGAATAGTCTTCTATTTATAAAGTACTGTTATGTACACACTAGTAAATGATCCGACATTTACAAAAGAATACGAGTATAAATAAATACATATAAAAACCAAACTTTAATTTTATTTAAACCTACTGGATTAGGCAGAGAGCATTTATCTAGTTTATTAGGTGCCGAATTTAACGAGGGCTATCCTTAAAAAAAGCCCGTTAAAGTACACCATAGACCAATGAGACGGGAAGCACATTGACTTGAACACATTTTTTTTTTAATTTTGTTTCCTAAACCCCTTGTGTAAGTGTAAAATGTTCAAACCGTAAGAATACCGACATTTTGTTTGACTTTTAAGGGTAACGAGGAAACAGACTAATCAGTCCAGCTAAAGATGTCTGATGTAAGTTATTGCTACGTGCGGTTTTCTAGGACTTGATCCGATGGACTTGGTCCATAAAAATGCGGTGAAAAGTACTTAACTACCGAATGACTTTTACTACACTAATATTAAAAATGCATATTATATCTACTTTGTAACTAATGGTATTAATTTAGATCTCGGAGCTTGTACCGTAGTTTATCTAAACATGGATTTTTTTGCAAAGCGCAATTCTATTGCTTTTTCTGAATCCTTGGAACTCGACAAATTAATCTCCGATAGATAATATAATGTTGTGCGCGCAAAAGAACTTTCCATCACTCGATGACTAAGGTGTTACTATTGTATTAAAATGTTTGCTTTTTCCTCAAACAGTTATTTACTTTACGAAAAATTTGTCTCATGATTAAATTTGTACCGCGTACTTAGAATTCCTACAAATGTATTTGCATAGATTACAAAGACTGAAATCAGCCTCCGTTACTACTTAAGGTCATGCTACAGTACTCTCTGGTGATCTCATTATGTTGTCGGCACTTGCAAAAACCAGTACTTTGAACAAGTAAAATATTATACTTAATATTTCTTTATATCGTTTTGTTTTTGATAACCTTGAGAGTTATTTTATAATTTTTCGAGTAATATTCATTAAGGTGCACAAATAAGTTGAAGCTTTTATGCATTTTACTTAAATGAGTTAGCCGACTTACAAATAATCGACAAATTGAATACTGGTGAAGTATCCAGGGAGTAATAATTGTAACAATATAATAATAATAATGCCACCGTTAAGATATATTACCGAGCCTGGAAATATGTGTCATAAATATAATGTAGAATATTTCAACATAAACGATTATGCAATTATAATTGTTAAATATTATTATATGTTAAACATACACGGAACAATCGGTTATTGGTTAATTGTTTGTTTATTTACTACGTAATTACAACGTTATTAGCATCTGTTGGGACTTAATGTATTATATGATATAGTTAATGGAATAAGTCCGTTATATATTACCAGAACTGCTTTCAATATTAAATACGATTGAAGTTGTTAATTTGAAAACTTAAAAAGCCCATGCACAAGCAAAGTCTTTAAAAACTTAAAAAATTTCGTGCGCTAGCTTAACTGTGTATTTATTATCTGCAAAAGAAAAAAAACCATATACAATTGGAAAACTATTAAATATTCTTGAAACTCCTAAGCAAATATTTAAGAATTACAGCGATGAATTACCTCTACCGCACCAGGTTTCGATTAAAAATGTAGTAAAATCAGTAACAGATCTAACTATTTCTCTAATTTGTCCAATTAAAATTAGTCAAAAACCAAAATGCCTTAAAATCTAAACGAGCAACTACATTAACATTGTGTATAAATTTTTAGTTATGTAAATATTAGTGAGTGTGTATTTACATTGGGAATATTAGAGATAGTAAGTTCTGCTAACGCGTTATCTCTGGATGCCGCGGATGCTTGCGCGCGCACGAATCCTACGTACTGCGATTGCTCGATCATATTTATAATTATCAGAGTGATGCATTGTACTGATATCAAAGGCCAGTTCTCGAACTTGTCCTGAGATTTTATTGTTTTTTTTTGTTACTGAGAAATACTGCGAACGTGATTTTTACAACGTTACCTCGTACCATTTGACCTTTGTACTTGGAATTAAACGATATTAGTAATTTACGTACGTATAAAAGTAATTTTATAATTATTATATATTTTTGTAGTGGTAGGTGGCCAAATGGTAAGTGAACGTCTCCATTCACCATCCGAAACGTCCCGATGAGGATTTCAATGCAAATTGTGTATTTGTTCAAAAAACGAAAATATCCCACGAGAACGGCATATTTTTCCGGGGTAAAATGTAGCCTACGAGATATTCCAGACTTTATTCTATCTCTTTGTCAAATTTCATCCAGATCTGTTCTGGTATTACTTGGTAACTAATAACCATCCATACATCCAAACATTCGCATTTGTAACATTAGTAAAAAATATATGACTTTGTGTGTGCTTGTATGCACAGATTTAATAATGTAGAAGAAGCGTGTGCCAGTATTGTGCCATCGGCCTATTTCTTTAGAATACGGGCGTGAGCTTTTATTTTATTTTATTTTTCATTCAACTATCATAACTTAGGAGAATAGTTGACACGCAGAAATGTTGTATCGCCGTATGATTCAAATAAAGATTTCGCTGACTGACATCACGTAGCGTGACTTCTCGGAATCCGAATGAAGGTATAATGACATCTGGTGGTGTGATCTATTCAGAAAATTTACCAGTACCACGAATTGATATTCGTTATCTTTCTCTTTCCATTGCTTTATTAACTTCATTAATTTCCGAATCACTCATCTTACTAAGAACTCTTACATGGTAAATGGTACGTGGAACGATACTTTTTTTTTAATATATTCTAAATGAAGATTATTTCGGTAGACATTACGAAGCAATTTGATTGGAAAAGTGTGTTCTTGAACGGATCAAATTGTGAAAAATTTATATCCGCAGAAATTCGAATCTTGCCTCCACATAAAAGTTACCAACTTAGTATTATAAAATAAATGTATGACTTGTCGAGTCTGAACTGATTCTAACTCATAAAACTTTACAATCTCGACTTGAAACTCATTGGATAATAACCGTCGCAGGTCAAGTTTAGAGGGAGGAGGTCTTTTCAGGCGGAATCGAAGCTTAATCGAGTGTTTTGACTTAAAACAATTAAGGTGGAGTGGTCTTCATAAATCCGGGGCCTCTTTTGAGATTTCGTTCGGAGTTATTTATACCAAAAGTTTTTATTAAGGGAAAATTCAATTCGAGCATTAAATGCCTATTGTTATAAAGGATTAGTGCGGATTGTTTTTTTTATTCCGTTTCCTTTTCTTTCATTCCGCGGCTTAGTTGGAGCCGGAGTTGGGAGTTAATTATTCATCGTTTTGTGTCTGTTTTTCTTTTATATATATTTTTTTTAACTTTGTTACGAAATTTGAATGACAAAGAGTTTACGACTCCGAGCATTAGCACAATACTTTGTGTTGTTATTGGTTGTTTTATCATTTCTTAAACACTTTTTTTTAAAGTTACGAGAATAAGATAATTAAGTGTTTTATTTCTAAGAAATAACAAAGAAGTGACATAAATATGAGAGAAAACGCGTGTAAATATTTGGAAGCTACATGTCATCAAATGTCCAAAATCAAATGTCAAGCATCGCAGTACGATATCCGGATATCCGGTAGCAACATGTTCGTATAATATAAATAAATTGTTGACTCACGTGGACCTAAAAATCCGCCCTAAGTCATCTGACTATAATATTAAATGAAATATTTAACAACTGTAGGAGTTATGGAAAAAAAACTATCCCAAAAGTTATTTTACACTCATGGTTTTGGTCAACACTCATAACACCTAGTCTTAGTCCATCTATCATTTAGCTTCCATTCCTCCCTGCATTATGGCATCTTGTGAATTCTCTGATACAATATGATGTGTACTTTCTTTTATTTGTTACATTAATGATCTTTTCTGCCTTCGTCTTTTAATCTTCCATTTTATTTTGAATTAAATTTTAACGTGTGTTGCTAAGAATCAATTTGCTATAGCCAGCAAGATCTGGCAATAGCAAAATGTAAATATCTGTTCAAGTTTCTACACCAAAAATAACAGTAGCACTAATTGAGGAACGTATCCCAAATAACGGCGTAACTCGCCGGCCGTTGAGCAAACAACTAAAGAGAGAAAAGGGTCGTTTAATTAAAACTAAAGCGCTCCCGCGTTAGTGCCTATTAATATTGCTTTTTAGCTTTAGCCTTTTTATAATTTAACCAACAACTTTTCTGTATTTTATAGAATTTATTATGATCTATTTTGTTCAACATTAAAATTTCATGATTGTTCTATAATAATACAACCATAGTGAGGTCATAAAATCGTAATAAAGATTGTCATATACAGGAAAAAAGCCTCGACTCCGACTGATATGAAGACCGTCATGAAAAAAAATCCACATCATCAGAGGTAAATGAGGTGTGCTGCGGGCTTTTAAGGAGTAACTACTGTTTATAGACGGAGACTGAAGGATTTCGATAAAACTTATAGTTATAATATATATAAACATTTGTATATATACATATATGTAAAATTATATTTTTTAATTTATATGACACATTATATTTTCATCTACCTTTTTTGTATAAATATAACATATACATAAATGCATACGTATATATTTGAATGAATATAAAATTTATAAATTGAAAAAAAAATTAAATTTAAATTAGTGACTTACTGCGAACTATTCATATGTAAAATGTATCGCATTATCAATAATGACCTTAATTTCGCTGTAAACATTATCTTGTACATACATGACATTTCATGCCATTGCGTTATTTGTTAGCAGATATTTTATAAATTACTTCGACATTTTATTCATACACTACCATGTAAATTCAAGCTCAGTTCTGCTCAACCATTTAGCTATATGTAGAATTAATTCTATAGGATGCGATACAAAAATAAAAGGACATATTCAGTCGTTGGTTTGCAGTATTAAGGTGCCTCCACACGACCGAACGCAGTAAAAACGTGTGCTTATAATCAGTTCCACCTACTACCGAATTCCAGAGTATGTTACAGACACAGGATATTTTTCCAGCAAAACGAATCTCACTGCCCTGCCGCAATTACAAGGGAACTGAGGATTTCATTGCCAAATATTTTCCTTTATCCCCAGAACAGTCTCCATGGCACAAGTTGAGGCGGGTAAGAGTTTCATTGAATTGGAGATAGAGAAAATCTTAGCACAATCGTGATTTACAATGCTGGGATACATTTGACGGATGACTAGGAATCCTTAGAAGAGTAACAGAAACAAGCCTGCGTGCATTCAACTGGGTAAATTCGTAGACGTCTTTTCAATGCAAACGAAATCATCAATAAAAAGTAATTAAATATTATTCTATAAAAATTACCTTGCTTCCTGTTCAAAAAGCACGTTAAATATTACCATCTGGTGCGGTATAAATGTCCAAAATTGTGATGAATGTATACACCGAAATGTTTAAGGGAATATACTCATTTTGCAAGTTACAAGTCCAGAGGTAACAAAAAACTAAACTGTATTATTAAAGGTTCAAGCAACATGAGGTCTACTTTTAAAAGAGACAGACACCGGTACACCGCCTTCGCTCGGTACTCCAACCAGTACCTTAAGCTTTTCCCCCAGTCTTCATTATTGAAAGGTCGCAATATAGCCGCCCCCGCCCTGTCGCGTCCCCTTAATTAGGACATCTGCTGCGTGTTACGACGTAAAGGTGTACGCCTCGGACTGAGGCTCCGACAAAATGTTACCAGCGAAGGTATGAAGACTCGACGTGCACCCGTAATTGATAAATTACTTTTCATTCATACATCGTTACTGATTCAGTTAATGAAATAATTAGTAACAAAAAAGTTAGGTTTATTATTGTTAAAATGGGGTAAACCACTGATAACCACCATTACTGATCAACATTCGCATGAAACAAATTGAAATGACTGTAGTCATACTCCTCGTTTTATACCTACTGAAGGGCGCTTGACATAATTCACCGTAAATACGAGTATAATTAAAATACTGGACAATGTAACTTCATATTAATTACATACGCCTGCTTTCTGAAAGGTCTATCAATTTGAATTACGATTAATCTCTGGTTAATTGTTTATTTAAAGTAATTAAAATTGCTAAACGCTTTTTGCAAGTAATTTGATATCCACGTGGGACATGGATATCGATGCAAACCGCCAGGAGAGATGTGCGACAGTTTGACAAGTCCTTCAGAAACACACCATTATAATAGAATTACAGTAAAAAGTTACTTTTGTATATTTTTGGTGTAGAGTTTTTGTTTTCAAACAATAAACAGTTATGCTATTGTTATTGCTTGAAAACGCCTAAGAAAGATTTAGGCAAAAATTTTATAGCTCTCTCGTCAAATACGTGACTATTATATTTTGGTTTCATTACATTCAAATGAATGTCGTCTTTACAGAATTCTTATAGGCTTTCTTTCTGTGTATTTTTGGAAGGCGGAAACAACTTTTAAAAGGTATTTACGTAGTCACAAGTGCTCGTGAATGTTTCTGCCTTAATTACATCAATTGGAATCGTTTCCATTTCGAGTATAGCCGTCAACGAAAGTCACTACGTTTGCTCTAATTGTGATTGAAGAAATTAACTAAAAAGCCAACTGGTTATCAATTAAAAATAATCGGTTTAGCTATTCACACTAAATGTTGTTATTTTGTACTCTGAAATAGAGACATAATGCTGGTTGAATTGTTCTTAAGAATATAAGAAATAGATGAAATAAAATTAAGAAAACAATGTAATCAACTTCAATAATTTGAGTTTACAAATTATCCATCATTTAAAAAATTCCTCTATATGTACTATGTTCTTAAGTCGCTATTTCTTGTCTTTCTATCGCCGATATTGTTTCCTGCGAAGCTGTTCAATGAAATATCTGTTAATTTCGGCATTTTTCGCTCCGATCATCCCATGTGATTGCAGAAGTTTGATTAAGATCTGTTCTATTTGAGTCAATCTAAGATTTTTAATTATCAAAATTATAAACAGTACTTTTACGCAGGCTTGAGTCTGTTGAAAAATATTTCAAAAATATAAGTATTCAATTGCTTTTCATTTGGCTTATTATATTACAAAATCCAAGAGATAAGCAAATGTCAGACATAGTAAGTACATAGTAACAATTTTAGAATTAATACATTATTGATATTTAATTTAATAAGACCTTCCTTAAAATCCTGAATCTTTAAAAACATTTGCATGTAGATGTCATCGTTGTATTTTGTTTAAACCAATTTATGTATTATAAAATTCAGATACTTAATTTTCTATAGTTGTGTTTATTCCAAAAATTATATGAAATACAATTAAGATAGTAAAACGACGGCAAACGCGTTTTGTCACAAACGAGTCAGAAAACGCCCATCAATCCTGTAATGCTTAAAAGCCTACTAATTTCATTACTTTTTAACTGTCGCCAATCCTATTTATGAGACCTCTGAATCTTATGGGGTGTACAGCTGTCGGCAAGAAATCAAAGATTAGTTGAAAAAAGAGAACTTGAAAAAGGAGAACCTTTTTTGCCATGTTTGACCTCTGAATAATTGCCAGAAAAATTGGATTATTAGTTAAGGCCTCCAAAGAATCATTTCATAGAATGAAGAAGAACTTTGAAACTGCTTATTAATTGTCTTCTATCAATTTCAATATTTGTGATAATGTAAAAGTTTCATAGAGGGCAAATAAGTGATGACTTGCTATTTGATCCATCAACTTTACTAAAGTTTAGTTAACAGTCCGGCTTTGGAAGACTCACTCATACATATTAATGGCCGCTCTGAATATTCGTGTACCTATTAACCTTGGATTCAATTCACTGCCAGAATTTTCTCGGTCTGAAAGCTTTGATTAATGCTGTGTGTAAAATATGTTTAGAAATAAATTGATGGTCAAAGACGCTAAGCTTCGTATTAATCGTTCATACGGTAATTATTGAATTTTCTTTTTAATAAATTATTCTATTCTACGAAATGAGTTTCAATAATGAAATTTCACTGACAATATCTACAAAGGCGACATTACTAACGAAGCAATTGCTATCAACAAAGTTTTAAAGCGATCAAGCTTGTTTTACAAGTTCTTCGTTACATTTCAGGAAACACGGATTTTTATAGATAAAAAGAATAATTGTTTATTCATTTTATTAAATAGTTTTTGATTTATATAAAACAAAAGAAATTTATTAATGTACGAATATTACTTATAAACAAATATATTTTCTACATTTTTTATATGGTAAAGGAGGCATGCCCATAGATTTCCGCAACACTAGAAGAACTACAGATGCGTAATATAACATATTACATATATACATACATAGAAGATATACAGAAGTATTTTTAAATAAGCTCACGCATATTCACAATGTTGCACTTTCGCTAAGTTC
>DWLR01005474.1:0-10934 GCA_018246295.1 Papilio alexanor hazarajatica
CACACAAAAATACGAAAAAGTGTCATCCTGTAACATTTACGATCGAATTTAGGTCGAGCATCTATCTATGCACTCACCCATGCGGTTGTTGAATTATGCTCTCACTTATTATTATTAAACGTTTAAATAAGTATTTTAAAATGGCCGATCGAAATTCTTAGGCCCATTTTTGCTCGGTTCTAGCATCTCATCTCATCTCTCACCTCTTGCTCGACTACAACAAGTTGAATATGATTCGATCGAGCGATCTTAACTTCTGACAAATAAAGTCGGTTTTCGGTTCACATTCTTGTGCGTCGAACTATACGATGGCGTAAAAAAAACACAAATTTTCAAAATCACAAACAAACATAAAACTATTTTTTTTTAAATGTACGATCTTAATTTCGAACCGTTATAAAATATGGAAAAACATGATGTAATACATGGACGGTCCTAAGCTAACCTAACCGTGATAAAATAAAAAAACAAAATCTTCGACCCAAAATTTACGATCCTACTATACAGAAACTTGATACTCCTAAATACTTTTAGGAACTAGTATTTGGAACAAGTATTTGCAAATACTCGTACTCGAAATATTAAGTACGCAATTTACCTAGTATATCCCATCTCTAGGTAGAGGTTAGAGACGTAACGAGACGTTAATTTTCGACTTAAATTTTCGGTCTCGCAACGGACGACGAAAAAAAAAACGATTTCCTCTAACTTCCAATCAAAAATCGCTCCAATTTTTACGTGACAACGAAAACAAAAAACGCCGACGTATTCGCATTCTACACCTTACATTAACTTTCACTTCTACAATACGTATTCAAGTATTAATTTAACATTCAATATACTTCTAACATACAAATACTTTTAACAAACAAAATACTTTTAACAAACAAAATAATTCTAACATACTTCAACGAAATTAAATACATATTATACAGTACAAAATACTTATACCACATTACATACTTCTAAACCTGGTATCAAAACCTGTTCCAGTATATACGTCCTGCATCTACCTCCACTAAAGACTTGTCAAGTTATGAACTTTATTTAACCATTTTATGTTACTTAAAGTGGAATCGGTGTTTTATAAGATCTTTGAAAGACAAAGAATCTTTCGAGTCTGTAAAATGGCAAAAAGCTCCTTCGAATATGTGAAAAAATTTGAACTAGACGATACATTATTACCAAATACGTGGATAGTTGTGAGACTCGACGGAAAATGTTTTCATAAATTTTCTGAAGATCACAATTTCAAGAAACCAAATGATTTAAGAGCCTTAAATTTAATGAACTACGCTGCTTTTACTGTTTTGCGAGATTTTAGTGATTTATTAATGGGCTTCGGTCAAAGTGACGAGTATTCCTTCGTGTTTAAAAAACATTGTAATTTATATAAAAGACGTGCTGCAAAGCTTTTGACTACAATTACTAGTAAATTTTCAACTTCATATGTCTATTATTGGAAAAATTATTTAGGAGACCAACAATTATTATATCCTCCTTCATTCGATGGACGGATCATATTGTATCCAAATGAAGACACCTTGATTGACTACATGAAATGGCGACAAGCAGATGTTCATATAAACAATTTATATAACACTACGTTTTGGAAATTAGTCCAAGAAGGCAAACTTAGCCCTACACAGGTAAATTTTATACTTTAAGGGTAATATTATTTCTACATAAAGTTTATCCCTTTCACACTGACTTTTTGTTTCAGGCAGAAAAACGGCTTTGTGGCTCAGTCTCATCTGATAAAAATGAAATATTATTTAAAGAGTTTAATATCAATTATAACAATGAATTAGAAATATTTAAACGTGGCACACTTTTGTTAAGAAAGAATATAAACATTAATGATTCAAGCAAATGTTCCACAGTAATAGTAGATGTTCATGATGACATGTTAAAAGATAGTTTCTGGCAAGATCATAAAGACTTATTTACAATGAAACCCAAGCAAAATTTTGTTTATCATGGACCTATTACAGAAATTATTAGTGCACAATTGCAGGACAAAAAATCAGTAATATCAGAAGCAACATAACATTAAATAAATTAATTATAAAGACTTGAATTGTATAAATGTTCAAATGAGAGTATTAAATATTTTGTTTTATGAAATTTTGGCTGTTTTAAGTATTTTATTCAACAATAACTAATAAAAATATTTTAAAATTTTGATAAAACAATAGACAATTGATAACAAAACTCATGTGACTGTCCTAACCCCAGAAAGATAATGTAATGCCAGCCCGAGCTTTAATCAAAGTAGAGTGTGATTGTTTTTGGCACATTTTGACACCATCAATTATATTTCAGTTTATATAACTTTTTTTGATTTAATTTCAAAAATTAACAGTAACTGAATTAAAGACTGACCTGTTGGCAGAGTGGCAAGACACTTGTCTCTCGTGCCACAGATCGTGGGTTCAATCCCCACTCAAGACAAACATTTATGTGCATGAACATGTCTGTTTGTCTTGTGTCTGGATGTAAAGACCAACGGAGGACAGGCAGCAGCGTCCTTTTCTTAATAGGCTGGAACATACTGCGATCGCAAACCTGCCTGCCAAGTGTGGCGATTGACACATTTCCCCCCGATGATGCGATCATATGGGGTAGGCCTAATGTCCAGCAGTGGACAATCATAGGCTGAGGTGGAGGTGATGGTGGAATTTAAGAATACCATAAAAATGATAATTTTTCACTTAAAATTGTTTCATTTAACATTTTGGCATCCCTTGATATGTGGCATCTGGAGTGAATATACATCAGTGGGTATACATGGATGAAATACAGTAAGTATCATTGTATAAGTAATTTTTATAACATTTCAAAAAATATTCATGGAACTACATATTCATATGCTGCACAATTGAAAAAAGACAAGAGGGATACATGAGAAATAATGATGGACAGAGAACTTTATTTTTAATAATTGATAATATAAACTTAAAGGGTAAATAAAAAGAATTATGTTTTAACACATTTTATTTTATCTCATACAATAATACATGATTCTAACATTAATAAATCTCTTCTAATAAATTTAAATGTCGTGTTTGTAGTTTACAGACTAAAATTATAATAGCAATTTGCTCTTATAAAATTAAAATGAAAAAGAAATTACTGCTCTTTGATAATTAAATATTTTGCAGTATTTGAAAATAAGTTATAAATATTGTAAAGGTTTAATGCAATTAAGCAAAATATAGGTGAAGTATTTATTTACTACAAATAAAAATTAATTATGATTGATTTTTAAATAGGAAATCTATAATTACGAATTGAAATTTCTAAGCATTTTTATTATACAATTTCAATCTTTAATATATTGCACACAAAAGTATGCTATGGAATGCTTGCAAATTTTAACATTAATAGAGAATTTGCATTTTAAGTTTGATCTACATTTTTTTCTTAATACTGTGTAAATTATTCTGCTGTTTTTTTCTATTCAACAATTTGAACGGGATTTATCAAAACACAACAACATTATTTACATTGCACGGTTGCCTGAAAAGAAGCTTTTAGTATTTGTTTAGAAAATGGGAATGTAATTGTCAATTTTAGCGCGGTGCTTCTGGGCGACACACTCGCTTATCCACACAATGTTCCTGCACTCCTGCTCCTTCAGCTTGAGGTATGAATAGAACACTCCAAAGTGGAATTGTTGCAAAAATGCATGCACATTAAGGCTGACCTGAAATGATATAAATACAATCAGTAAAAGTATCATATTCTTTTGAGACCAACATATTTTACATTGATATTTTTTGAGACAAATATTGGTGTAAAATGTTTTTCAACAAATTATTAGTCGATCACTATTCTGCTTGCCTTTTGATAAATTATTTAAATACATATTAATTTTGAAAGGTAGATTAGGAATCTTGGCTCAACTACTAAAAAGAGATTTTTACGATGCATACTTGATTTTGAAAACATGTTACCGTAATAGATATTTATTATTTTTTAAGGTAATACAAACAAGAAAATGAAATTACCTCATGTTCAAAAAACTTATCTTCCAAAGTTTTATCACCAACATTGCTGCCAGCACCTTCAAAAAGGGCGGCATACTCAGCATAATATTCAGCAACAGCTTTTACTTGCTCATAGTCATCGGCTCTTGCGAGTGCAGCCAATCCGTCCGGGTTGAGTTTCCCGCAGCGAGGGTATAACTTTGCACGGTCGTCTTTAGACAGCTCTGTCCCAAACGAGTTGATGGTGATGATGATGGCACGACGATCAGCTTCAAACTGTAGAAAACATATTTATCTATGATTTTTGACTTTTTTTTCAAATAGATATCACTAAAAATTTTCGATTAATGGTATATATGTCACACCAAAACATTCTATATTTACTAACTTTAAATGTCTTTGTAGTAACTATGTTTATATACTGGATTAGTCTAATAGTTTTAAAATTTTACTTACAGCCAAAATTTCGCACATAACATCAGCAGTAGATCCACCGATCTGCTTGCAGAATTCATAGAAAGCTTCCAAATAAGCTTTGTAAAGAGTGTTGCGAATAATTTCAATGTTCATTTCATCAAGGTCTTGTTCACTAATGCAGTCAACAAAGAATGGAGCCAGGGGCGTGTCTACAAGCACCGCATTGTACAACTCTGCTGGGGTGGCGGCTACATGAATAGCTTCCATCTGCTCAAATGATCCCAAGGGATGACACTTAGGGATTAATTCAGAAATAGGTCTCTGGTGCAGGGTACCAGTAATCAAAAGTATGATGTTATCAATCATATAACTGTAAGTAATAAAATCCAGAAATGTAGAAAGTGGCTCCACAGAATGATTTCTTAAGTGTTGAAATTCAATGACCAGTTTTTCGCGAAGCTTGTCATCAATTGTTGATACAGACAAGGGGCTAGGTTCATTGGCCAAAAATGTGCCATAATCAGTTCCTTGTAAATGGAGCTTTAAATCTGCAAAAATACATAATTTATCAGAATTTTTGAAAAATGATTATAATTATTCTTGATTCTTAATTACATCAAATTATAACTTCATGGACACAATAATTTATAGGTAATTCTATAATACAGAACAAAAACATATTTTGTAAAAACTGGGCATTACAATTGATAATTTACCTTCCAATGTTTCGCACTGCACCAAGTTCAGGTAATCGGATTGCTTCAGTATCCCACATTTGAAACCGCGACACAACCCCTCCAAATATCCAGCGTCAATATTGAAAATGCACCCCTTCATTTTGATATAAACTTCTTTCCAATTCTTTTGGTATGTAGAAGTTTAATCGATCAAGAACGCAAATACTTGAGGGGAAGATGAAAACTTGTGTGAACAAATTGATCATATGATATTTCCATAGAGGAACATCATCAATAGACAATTTTTTTATTCTAACAACTTAAATACTGAAAGAAATAACAAAATATTTAATGCTTAATTTTTTTTAATAATCTGCTTTACTTTATACAACATATAATTTAAATCGCCAAAAAAATGTAAATTTAATAACTTATCCTCAATAACCAATCGTCCCGTTTTTTAATATGATCAATAGGACTCAATATACGTATAACGGCAGTGCGTTAACCTTCACCGCTTGGAATCACTTATTAGATTTCTGTTACATCTGAAAAAAAGAGCTGATGATATTTTATCAAACTTACATCTGTCATTTCACTACTATGCGGTTTTCGCAAAAAAAATCTGTCTTTAGCGGTATTTTAAAACAATAAGACTTAAGAAGCTTTCAATAAAAGAGCGTACTTCCTAGCTTAAGTTGACCACCTCGCATCTAGAGATTGAATCAATCTACGCCTATATATTTTTCGTACTGGCACATATGAATGGAACGATTTTAAATGTCAAGTATTCGAATTTGACATTTCACTTTGTCGTAAATATTTAGTGATATTTATTTGGCAATACAACTCATATTGAATAATTGTTGAATATTATATGTGTCAATCTCAATTTCCTACTATGATCATATCACTTAAAATATTTGCCTTAAAACGCTTTTTGAGAAGTAAGCAAAACTTTCGCATATTGTTTGGTGATTTAAGTAATATAAAAATGGATTCTTTCTCGTGTACTCCTGAGAGAAATGTTTATTTGTTTGCTCTAACTTGGAAATTTAAGTACAGACATCATAAAGAGTACACATGACAGAAGAATGTACCCTGGCATTCTAAAATACCAAAGGTAAATTTATTTATTTTTTTCAGGTGAGGCTACTCTGATAATGCAATTATGTAAACATTCCCATGATTCCAAGATTGAAGCTGACACACCATCAAAAGGTGAAACTAAACGTATGGCAGAATTTCGAAAGAAGTTAAGAGAAACTACTCCTATTAAAGATCTTGGTGAACAGCCCTTCATAAACCCAGCACAGCAAGAAAATGTTTTGCCACCGTGGCCCAATGATACCAACCCTAATACAGGTGAAATTGGTGGACCCAGAGGACCAGAGCCAACACGGTATGGTGACTGGGAGAGGAAAGGCCGAGTGTCTGATTTTTGAAAGCTTGTAGCATTAGCAACAATTATTACTAAATAATATTTATTTTAAAAAATTGTTACTTTTAAATTAAAGAGTTAGATTATATCATAGTTTTTATTTGCTTGCAGCTTTTCCTAAAGTTTTTGGCATTTTTTTGTTTGTTGAATCCTCCAACTCATTTGACTTGTAGTAATGAGGTGCTACTTCCAAAAGCCATTTGCTTTCTATTTCAGTTACTTGTCTCATAAACTCTTTTGATGTAAAAACTAGTTCATGATAAATAACCCATCTTGGTAACTCTTCAAATAAAGCACTGTTGGGATGAATCATTACTGTCTGCAAGAAGAAGACACAACAATGAATAAGAAATTTAGCTGTTGTAAATTCTAGATAATTATTATTACACAAGAATTTAAATCAAACTTCCCATATGAAAAAAAAATAGTACTTACTTGGTTATGTTTAACAGTTTTGTAATGTCCACCTTTAGAAAATTTTGCAATATGGTAAAAATATCCAGCTGTTATTGCCTTTCTTATGTTGGCATCATCTGATATGCTAGATACCATGTCAATTTCAACTCTCTCCATTAACCCAACAAGTTGTTCTCGAACATCACGAGCTCTTTTCATGGATCTGTATTGTATGAAATTTTCATAACACCATTGGACAGAGTAGTCCGAGCCGACCCATTGATTGTACACATTCATCAATGTTAAATGATCCCCATTTCTATGGAAAAAGTTCTTTCTAGCAGTATCTGCATGTATTATTTTATCCTTAGGTCGGTAAAAAACTGAGCTGTTAACTGACAACATTGCGGCAATACTGACAATCTCTTCTGAGCATTTGTATCTGAAAAATAAATAGAGCATAGTAAAAACATTGTTTTTAATTTTTACGGTTACATGTTAAGCTGAATATTTATCAATACCATAATGTGGGTTGATCAGACATTTTACTATTCACCATTTCCCTGTCCTGTTTCCACTTTCCCAAATCAATCAATCAAATGTCTTTTCTGTCATCAATAAAAAGTCATTCTTATCATGTCACCCTTTATGCGTTCCATCTTTTTTAAGGTGCAATCCATCTATTTTTAAGCCTACCCTCTACTGACAAGCCCTCCACATTCATGTTCATCATTTTTCCCTGCACATAACATACCCTTACCATGTTAACCTTTTGTGTTTTAATTTATTTATCACTGGTGCACTTTCAGGCTTCCCATAAGTGTACTTGTTTACTACCTTATCCAATTACTTTTTACACATATGTCAAAATTTGCATTTCTGACACACTTTAAGAAATTTCATGATTGACACAATTTTTAGGAATTGCTAATCAATAATTTAACAACTTACTTTTCACTAGCTAAAAGCATTTTAGCTAACATAGGATCTGTTGGAAACTCAGCCATTCTTCTTCCGGCTTTAGTTAGTTCTCCATGATGATTAAGTGCTCCAAGAGCATATAGTTGTTCTAAAGCTAGAACTAAAGTCTCGTGGGGAGGTGGATCTAAGAAATCAAAATGAATAAGGTCATTAATTCCTAATGCTTTCAAAGTGAGCACAGCATTTCCTAAATTAATTCTCTGGATCTCTGGGATAGTATTATCTTCAAGTTCATATTTATATGCCCAGGCGGTATAAAGTCTGAAGCATTTGCCTGGTGCTACTCTGCCTGCCCTTCCAGCCCTTTGATTAGCTGATGCTTTAGATATTGGAACTACCATTAAACTCTCCATTCCTGTTTTGGAGTTAAAATTGTTTTGTTTTGCAAAACCTGGGTCAATCACATATATTATGTTGTCGATTGTAAGTGATGTTTCTGCAATATTAGTTGCCAGCACCACTTTCCGGGCTCCCTCTGGAGTTGGTTCAAAGATTTTTGCTTGCATGTCGCTCGGGAGATTTGCATATACTGGTAATATTAAAAGTTCTTTAATCTTCTTCCCTAATCTTTTAGTTCTGTCTTGTAACATCTCTACACATGTTTCAATTTCTTCTTGACCTGTGAGAAAAACTAAAATATCTCCTAATGGCTGAGTGGCATGTATTTGCAAAATAGACACTACACTGGCATCTACATAATCAGCTTCTGGGGCTTTAGTGTAATAAATATCGACTGGAAATCTCCTTCCTGGTATGCGAAAAATGGGCGCTTCGTCAAAAAAGTTTGAAAATTTCTCAGCATCTAATGTGGCACTAGATATGAGTAATTTTAAATCAGGTCTAAATCTAGTGATATCTTTCACCAAGCCAAATAAAATGTCCGTATGCAAAGTGCGTTCATGAGCTTCATCAATTATCATTACACTGTATGATGCTAAGTCTGGCTCCGATAGAAACTCTCTATGTAGTGTTCCATCTGTCATATATTTTATTACAGTTCTGTCTGAAGTGCAATCTTCAAATCGAATGCTGTACCCAACTTCATTTCCTAGCTTGACATTCATTTCTTGAGCAACTCTGGCCGCTACCGACATTGCAGCTACTCTTCTTGGTTGTGTACATCCAATTTTTTTCCCATCTTTTGTAAATCCTGCTTCATGTAAGTATTGTGGAATTTGGGTTGTTTTACCTGATCCTGTCTCTCCTTCTACAATTAGTATTTGATAATTTCTAATAGCTTCAATTAAAGAATCTTTAAAAGGATAAACAGGAAGAGACTTCTTAGTTTCTTCAATTGTCATACGTATTTTTTGATATTCAGATTTCTCTTCACCTTCCTTTTTCTCTTTATTACCTTCTAACTGTAGAGCTTGAATAAAATCAATCTGTTCATCGAGCAAGAGTTCATACTCATCTTGTGCTTTAGCATCTTTTGCCCCAAATTTAAAGAATGCCGATTTTATTTGTTCTTGTTCCCATTTCCGTTGTTCTGAATGTGGTAATTTTTCATTTTCATCAACTTCAATATAATCACCTGAAACAGATTTTTACTTTTTCATCTGTGGATCAAACTATTTTATACTATGACAGAGTCTGCACCAACATCGGTTCACTTAATGTTAGGTGACCCGCTGCTCATTTTCCTCCCTTATTAAAAAAAAAAATAGCCCACTCGACCAATGAAATATCCCACCTCACAAAAACAGGTGTGATACATCATCTCCCTCTGATGAGGGAGGTGCCAGAGGCCCAATTCTTTTTTTTTTTTGGGCGGCCTTTTTGCCGCCCTGCCAGAGACATTGTCTATCGTTTATTTAAGATCAAATATTTGTTACAATTTAACTTAAATCTAATTTACATTAATTTTTGTTTATTTTTCTTTGGTGGTGAAAGACTGTTTGTTACATTTTCTTATTCTAACACTAAGATTTTACAGACTAAATATAATAAAAACACAATAAAAGCAATAAAATAAAATAGAATAGAATAAAATACAATAAATTAAAATGAAATAAATAAAATTGAAATTATCAATAATTAAAATAAACATGTTAAAAGGATAAAAATTGACTAGATATTTTATTGCTGTGTCCTACCATTCTAGCTATTTCAAAATCTTTGGTTATCTGACGACTATCTAATTCTTTGTTTGATTTCTGTAGATTACTTTTTCTGCTACGTATTTACAATATTTGATGAACACTTCCATTTTTTCTTTATTTGTTATTTGTTTGCTTACATTTTCTATACTGATTTTTTCTCCTATTTCTACTTCTAGTTCAGCTCTTTCTCTACAGAAAACAGGACAATCTACAATCGAGTGCAACACGGTTTCCTCCCGTGTTGGGTCACAGATGCACGAGGGGCTCTCCTTGCACTTAAATCTATGCAAGTACTCCGAGAACCCCCCGTGCCCCGTCAACACTTGTACCAGCACGGGATCCAGGTCCAGTCTGCGAAGTACCGGGTAGGCGCCTACTGCGTCAGGTAAGAAGGCCCTAGTTGCCGAGGCCGTTTCTCCTTCTTTGTAGCGCCTGTTCCATTCGTCAAGCGACTCCAAACGTAGTTGTCGCTTGACGAATGAAACAGGGCATTTGTCGTAGTGAGGCTTGGTTTTCACTCCGACTGCGACTTGTTTCGCCAGTTGGTCCGCCCTTTCGTTTCCCTCCACCCCCAAATGTGCCTTGATCCAAAAGAATTTAATAATTTTGCCACTCTCTTCACTCTCTCTTACCAAATGTTTAATTTTGATCACTAGGGGGTGGAGGGAATCAATATTCCGTAATGACTCTAGGGCGGACCTAGAGTCGGAGTAAACCCCAAACCTCACCGCCGAATACTTACCAATATACCTGATGGAGAGGCCCAATTCTAGTCCTCTTCCCCTACCCAACCTTTTCTAACAAGGAAAGCATGGGAAGGGGAAGTGGATTCCCAAGGAGGGTTGGCGTCAGGACTACAGTAGAGTCCAGGACATATGGAAGAGTAGTACATGCTGTGCCTACCCTATGTAACTGGGAAAAGGGCAGG
>DWLR01005475.1:0-10933 GCA_018246295.1 Papilio alexanor hazarajatica
GGTTGGGAATCGAACCCACGACCTGCGGCGTGAAAGACAATTGTCTTACCACTGCGCCAACCGGTCGTCTAGTTTGTGTATACACATTGTTAATTTATAAAAAATAATTATATATACAAATCTATACATTAAATACGTGCATCTTTTCGTTTATATTATATATATTTCAATTCTCAAAAAAATTCTCAAATGTTCACTTCAATATCCTTTGGTATGAACATATCTAATCACATAACACTTATTATTACTAAGTTTCCATAAAATCCAATAAAGCAATATTAATTATGCACTTTTTCTCGCTCTGGAAATAAAGCACTTAATTTCTTAAAAATCCGTCTACCGATATCGATTGATGATAAGGGTCGATAATAAGTAGATAGGTGAAAGAAAGAAATAAGGTTTTCGAAGTAATTGTAAACGATGCTGCGGGCAGTAGCTAGTATAGTGTTCAATTAATTGTAGCCTATATAGACTACAAAGTTTATGAGTTATATATAACTTATATATAACTCATAAACTTTAGAGTTTGCTAGTTTGCTTGTTTGTTATTAGTAACATGACATTATTTTTTTTAAACATTGTTAACCGTTTGAGTGCGGAGACGCGCGACCACGCTGCTATTCGATAGTATAATTTTCGAATTAATTGAAAACAGTTGTATTTACATCCATTGCAGTTTATTATTGATTAGTTTGCGCTGTATATAAAAAAAGGAATTCATGGAAATTGTGCAGCAAAACACTCATGTAATGAGTGAGAATAAAAAACGTTTTTAAAAATTACATTTTTTATAATATTTAGGGTTAATCATAACCATGTTTATTATTTTCCAAAAAGTAACTACGCTTTTCATTCCAATTTTAGCATATACATAAGAGAATTCTTCCGGTTAAATAAACAGTGTAAACTCTATATAACGACACTTTACGGGCTGAACATTTATCGGTGTTATAGAGAGTGGTAGTTAAATGGAGATAAATATGAGATATTATTTTACTATTCCATAATAATATTTATTTACTAATATAGTACGTTAGTCGAAGTAAACATGTACTAGATAATAAAACAACAAAGCAGCAAACGATAGAGCATACACGGCTTCAGTTTTTATCAATTTCGGCAACTTAGAAAGTGCTGCTTAATCATTTATAATGGCTGTCGTTAAATAGAGAGCGTGACGCTATATAGAGTGTATTATTGTATAGAAAATAAGGTATACCAAGCAAAGTCATGCAATTTCGATGTTTTAGGGAAAGTGTTTACAGTGCGTTTTTAAAATGGCTTGTCTGTGTTTATGTCTGGACTGTCGTCCAGAAATTAATATAGTTGTATATGTTATAAACATAGTGTGTCCACTATGTTTATAACATATACAACTATATTAATTTGATTTTTTAAGTGAAGATTTCATTTATTTTTGGCCCCCTTCATTTCACTACATGTCTTTTTTTTGTTACGGATTTTATTGGGGTTACGTATGTTTTAACTAAATTAGGACAGAGTTTTAAAATTATCCCATAAACGTCTTTTATAATTTTTTTTTTAATTAGGAGTTTTCTAAAATGACGTCGTAATACTCCAATACATTGTTTCACAGAGGATCTAAGGAAGGCGTGTTCTAGAATAGAATTTAGGGATATCATTTGTTTTGTATTTTATTGAGAACTCGATGAACCCAGTAAGTGTTGCAATGCAACTTAACGTAGAAAAGTCTAAAAAAAAAGCAAAAACTAGCATTACTACCTACGGCTTCATTAAAAACGAAAAACATATGGTATAATTTTTAATTTTTATGTAGTGTTTTTAGGCCAGAAACCATCGCGTGCGTCCTCATAACAAAACAACCTACCAAGGTTTCATCGCAATAGATAAAGTATAAACATTGATTTTTATTTTACATATATTTGCCTGTTCTTTTTTATAAACTGATCATGTTTATCATATTAGGTCCTTACATATGAAATTGGCGTTTTGTACGGGAGGAATATAAAGTCAATTTGTTTTTTTGTAAAATATATTTAATTAATCAAAGTATGCACCGTTGTTATCTATGCACTTTTGCCATCTCATAGGTAGTTTTCATTGATCCCTTTACTAAAAAAACCATGGGGGCGAGAATCAATAAACTCTTTGAAGGCGGTGTGCTCTTGAGTTGTCGTGAAGCAGCAGTGTCCTAGAGCGACTGACCAATTTCGGTTGTTTAGCAGCTAGTTCTTCCTTCATGGTCTGCAGTTGCTGACAATAGATATCTGCCGTAATCGTTTGGCCAGATTTTAGAAAGCTGTAGTGAACGACAGCGGCGCTAGTTCATCAAACACTCACAAATAACTTTTTCTGAGTCAATTTTTGTTTAGGGCAGGATTTGGCTGGGTCTCCAGGGTTCAGTCATTGCGACGAGCGCTTCCGATTATCGTACAGTATCCACTTTTCATCACAAGTAATGATTCGATTTAAAATCCCTTCATTATTATGTCGGTTGAGCAAAGTAACACAGCAGTCGACGCCTGTTTGCAAGTTCGATCCACTCAATTCATGAGGTACCCATCGTTCAAGTTTTTTTTTACTTTCCCGATTTGCTTCAAGTGGATTAATACAGATTTATCACTTACCCCGAAGTCTGCAGCTATCTCTGAAGTGCTTTGTGATAGATCCGCATTCACAATAGCTTTTAATTCTTCATTTTCCACTTTGGTCTCTGGCCATCCACGGGGTTGGTTCTGAAGCTCGAAATTTCCAGAACGAAAACGTTGAAACCAAAAAGGTACCGTGCTCTCTTATGCGACACCAGCGCCGTACACATCATTAATTCTTCGAGCTGTTTCTGTAGCACCGGTGCCACGGTAGAACTCGTACTCGAAAATTAACCGATATTTCATTTTTTCCATTGTGCGGTAATAAGCGACGCCAAAGAAAGAAATAATGAGGAAAAAACAAATGAATGTTTTCAAAACTCAAATGTACCAGGTAAATGAATTTATAAATTTGAATTTGGAATTCTTAACCAAAGAGGAGCTATTACAGATCAAAGTGGTCAGTACGACAAAACGCTAATTTTATGAAATTACATACATATGTGTAAGGACCTAATAATTTAACAAAATACTTAACGAGAGCTTTGCATGTTTTTTTTTAGTTTTAAAACTATTGTTTACGTTTCGTAATTATTTGCGAATGCAATTTTTTAACTAGACGTATATGCTGTTAGTAATATTATATAGTACATATTACTCGTATTTTACTGTAATTGGGAGTACTTAAAGTTCCAAAATGCTTTAAAACGTTTCAAGCAAAAAAAAGTAAAGTGATAGAAAAACGCTGCTTTTGATCTTTTTCTTTACTTTTTTATTGAGATCATAACTTTTTACTGCCCTGTTTAAAAATAATATATAAATTCATTACGTCATTATTACCTATATTTACTTCTTTCTTGTTCTATAAATGTAACATTACATAAATCTGAAAAATGACAAAGCAAGGTGGGTTTAAAAAAAAATGTACAGTGGAAAAAATAAGTATTACCAATTTAACTTATATTTATTTTCTATCTACGCTATTAGAGCTAGAACTTTTTATTACATAGGAACTCTGTAAATAGGGTTATATTATTAAATTACGTTTCCGATAATGCTGCTGCGACATATGTATATACCTACATACCTAAATGTCAAATACAATTTCATTATATCTTTTAAGAATGCCTTAATTCTTCATAACGAAATTAAATACAGTTGAACCTCGTTTGAAATATGAAATCCTGAGTCACAGACGTTATACCGTATAATAAATAATAAACCTTCGTATAAGACGAGTTTGACCTTCAAGAAGGTTAACTTAAAAGTTGCTCAACATTTTTGAAAGAAACACACATAGTTACTTATAAATCTTTACGAAAAACAACGATTTCAATCTAATATACGCGAACGTGTTTAGAAATCTGATATAAATATGAGTGAATATAAAACCTTACAATTGAAACCAGGTTTTAAGTAAAATTCTTAACTCTATTTACCTTTTAATGAACTTCTTTGTAGTGCTTACTTATAATTTAATATTTTTTTTACCACGTTTTTGATAAGGGGGATAGATCGGAGCACGGGAATAAACTAACTGCTACATTACGAGTTGGACTTTTACTATTTTCATTGTATCCATGGAGATCTCCCCATGATTGCTAATCTTATTACGAAACGGGCCTAAAGGAACGCGTCTACCAACATTAAAAACTTCCAAGGAATCGCCATTAGTTGTATGAAATAAATATGTATCTCATAGCATATATATCTTATTATCTGTATATGTATGTCTTTCAATTCTGCTGTGGTGAAGCTGCAATAAACTTCGTTGCATGGAAAAGAAGTCATGCAAGTGAAGGCATTCAGCTTAATTTAAAACTAACATTTTCCCCTCAGCAAACAAAAAAATTGGGCGAGAGTACATGGCATAGTGGCGAAATCAGTTTTGTATGTTTCATTAATATTCAGGACGCTAGTGGCCATATCCTGCAATCTCCTCTCATCATCCCATAATAATACGATACATAACACTGTTGTGACAACCAGTTTGAAACACGACGTTTCCAGAAAATGACAGAAAGCGGGAAAAAATGTTCATTAAGTAATCAAATTCAAATATTAATTTGGAAGGTCTGCTCGCTCTGAGTTCGTTCGCCTTAAACTTGACCTTGGCGGCGGACCTCTGTAAAGTAAGGTGATAAATAATGGCAATTTTTGTAACAGTACCTTTTTTGTGGATCTTGCCACTTTTATTTTTTTCGCGAAATGCCTACATAATGTGAATTTAGTTTACCTGGAATCATACCATTACAAAGATAATTTCTTAACAAGACAAGACCTTAAGACTGATATCCCAATAAAGGTAAACGACGGTATTATTGACGTCCCTGTTTTATAATTTTTTATGAATTAATTTGATAGATGAGTCTATAGTTTAAAGAACACGAGGCTAAAAATGTCAGAGAAACGTTACAGGAAAAAAACTGTGCAGGTATAGAAATTTTTACACTTGGATGGCATATTTTACGAAAATAGTACACCAGATAATCCATACTAATGTTATAAATGTGAATGTAAGTTTGTTTGCTTGTTACGCTTTCACATAAAAACTTCTTAACCAATGATCATATCATGAAACTTTGTACACATATTCACATCTTACAAACAATGAGATAAGGAGTAATCCTTACCTCATTATTTGTGAAACATGTTCAATGTCAAAACATTGAAAGAAGAATTAAGTTTTATTTCAGAATATGAGACCTAATTTCAGAACATTGATGACGTTAGATTAAATAATCGTGAAGTTTGTCAAGAGTAAGCTCTCCACATCTGACCACAAGTCGTACAAAATTATTACCACAGTTTTATCCCGCATTACACCAGTCTGCAAAGTCGGTACGAAACGTACTCGACAATACCCGACATGTTACATCGCAAAGGGAGACACTGTCTTTGGGGTATTTATTTTAAGAAGATATTAGGAATAACTTGTAAATGAACATAAAAATATATAGTTGTAGATAGTCTGACATGTAACATGTATAAAAACTATCTAAAATTTAATAACTTCTTGTCCCACCTTGTTAAAATAACAGCTGTTATGATTGTAAATGCAAAACCGAGCCACTAAAAACACTTTAAAACACTGTGAATGATAGATGATGTAATGCGAGATATGTTAATAGAAATAACATGATTTATTTTTCACTTTACTTGTATTCGAGAGCTTTCGAGAACCGTTTTACAGATGCTAAATATTAAAGAAATTATGAGTAGATGATATAAGCTATCAAAAGTGGGCATTTATCAAAGATAAATTTGAAAGATTACTCAGTTTTTTCTATACGTAAGAATTATGAGTGTTGGGTAAACAGGCGCTGAGTCACGTGGAGGTCAATAACTTTTGTAATATGAAACCTGTTGCACTAAATTCTATATTTTAAAACTTGCGGTCCTCTTGAATTTATATTACCAATATTTCCACGAAATTCACGAATTTAGGTTAAATTTATCTCCTTTATCTGGCTTGTAAATCAAAACTAAATCTACCCAAACTGTCATATTCGCTTACACGAAATTAACCGTAATAAATAATAATTAAAATATATATAATCTAATATTTAAATCGTACAAAGTACATGATTGAAATGATGGTTCATGAAATACTTGTTAATGAATAACCTCTCAAACTATTGAGAAACCATTGTACAATTTTTATCTAGAAAACTACAGTAATCCGAAATAGGCCAGGAGTGACCACAGACGAACAGCAGTCCGATTCCAGATCGCGTACGGTCGAAACTCGACCGCTAAATATTGTCAAGTTTACGTAAATAATATAATGCTTATAACGTAATCCAGAGGGATATCCTGACACACTAAAAAATTTCAAATTTCTTCAGAATTTAATTACGTATTAATTCAAATAATATTTTCATTTAACTAGCCCTATTTTCATACATTTGAAAGCCCCTAACATTTCCTTTTCTGAACCTCGAAAAAAATTTAAACTCTATTCGGACCTCAAAACTATTTGCGGACCGCATACATAGGCGTAGGTAACATTTTTTTTTATTGTACGATATTAACAATCACGTCTGCGATACTGAACATGAAAATTTTACGATAAACATTTTAATTGACGTTGTAATATAGTCGCTTTGTTTGAAACTGTTTAGTCGGAAGACAAACGAAATAGTCTAATTTTTAAAACAATAAAGACGTTTAAGCACCAAACAAAAAACAAGTAACGTACAAATATGATCTCAAATTGATGATTTCAAATCGGTATCCTGTATGACCATGGTACATATTCAATCTAGCTAATGTCGTCTAAAGCTATCCACATTACAACAATTAAGCCATACATGAAAAAGAAGTGACTGCGTTCATTATTTTGGTGTAGGATAGGAATTCTAATTTAGTATCACTTGAATAAGCAAAATATTTTCCCTTTTTATTTAATAAGAAGTACAGTTCGACTTAGGGGCCTTCAAGAAAAGAGTGTACTTCCTCCTTAAAGGCCGGCAACGCATCTGCAGTTGTCTCTTTTATTCTATAAAAAGTTGGGGAAATATGTTGCCTAGAATTTATTTTAAATGTTAATTTTATTTATAAGTATTTATGTAAATTATCGCATAGGTAAAAGCAATCCATCGTCTATAATTACATTAATGACTGCGACTTCACCTCACCTAATACATCAGCGCTGGCGAGTGACAAATGTAAGCCGTCCGGACATTATAATACTTAATTAACAGCTCCGAACTTAGCAAATAAACACAATCGGTCGCTTTGGCGTCCTCAGTAAGTGAATATCATTAATCTTGTCAGATGAGTGATATATAGACCTGCGTTATGGGATTTATTTTATTTTAAAACAAAGCACTTATATTCTTGTATTATGCACTGCAAGAATATGTGCCCCGTAATACGAGTACATTAAGAAAATGCCGTTTAATTTAAAGTAAATATAAGTAGATAATAATATTGTAATAAACTAAAGTGCAACAATGGATTTAAAAATCTTGTTACAATATAATCACAACAAACTCCTATAAACAACATTATAAAGATTTAATTAACACAAAAAAGTCAAATACCTATCTTAACCAGTATTTTTTCTGCAAAACATAGGTCATGAATACCTTCTGTTGTATACAGTGCTCAATAGAAGTTTTATGTACTACCAAAAAATGACTACCAAAAAATAAAGTCTAAAAACTTAAGCTGTTTTCAATTCGTATCCCATTTAATACATTTACTTAGCAACAGATCTAACTAAAACATAAAACGTTTATCTCAAAGCGAGAAAAAATGTTATCACGGAAAAGTTTCTTTGAACAAATTTAACTAAAATTAAATTAAAAGTGAAAACATTTCAAAGCATTTTCGAGATTTTTTTTCAATTCCAGTTCAAAGCAGTTTCTTAACGCTATTTCTCTTCCTACATATAACTTTGCAATAAAAGGCATAATTAAAAATTAATGGAGAAAACCTTACCTCGTTCCGCTTTAACGTGGATATAATTTATTACCTGAAATTTGAATTATAAATTTAATAATGCGAACGTTAAAATCGAGTATAGCGGGCTCAAAAAATTTTAATGCGGTAGAGGAACGCATCAACAACAGATGCTGCCTTTACGATTCCGCTCTACGATTTAAAGAGTAGTTGATACGTATGCGTGTACATGATTATGAGACACAAAACATCGACCTTACAAAATGGCGATGTACAGTTTATGTTTTATAATAACGCATTGCGCCTGATGAGTGAAAGGTTTCGAGACCCCACATCCCATCAAGATGCGCATCAATCAAAGGCGTAACTAATTCGTTACTAATTTTTATGTGGAAAAAAAGAACAGCATAGCTAAATAAAGAAGGAGGAGGATATATTAACATTAAAAGTTTAAGGCATAGATTTATATACCTCTAAGGTTAAGATTTGTATATATAGATGAAAGGTTCCATACAAATTCGACATTCAAAAGTGAAGTTCGATTTTCGTAGTTTCATTGTGTATTGTGAGAGAATTTAGTGTATTACCTATATAACTTTGAAGTGGTGATAGTATTTAACACATAAACCGCCATTTTTTTAATTACACCCACGTACATGTACAATATTTTGAATTCGTACCGCTTGATTGCGGATTACGCGGGATTTTACGAAGTCGCCAATTGGTGAATTTTATGTGACTTCACTTTTGGATCCCGAATTAAGTACCTGGAGGTATGTATCATTTTTGGTTTAATATTTAGCGTAATATTAGTCAATACACTTTCTAATACTAGTAGGATAGAATGATAAAACTGTGTGAATCCAAATTGTTCACAAAATTTACTAAATTTAAAAAAAAACCTTAAACTAAAATAAATCATTATTAAGTATTCCATATTATCAGATTAATATATTAGCAGAAGTCTTAAGATCCCGTTTTCGAAGAAGTCGTAAATCGAAAGAATCAAATTGTTTTATTCACTCATTCATCATTCTTCACTCACTTAACGTACGACCTATTTCGTGAAGATTGCAAGAAATCAAGAAAATGTTTTAGTTAATATTGTCAAACTTTCGGAGATTTGATTTCATTTGATTATCACGAAAATATTTGGGAGTCATTGAAATTCCTTAAACGACTCATATTATTTATCAGTTGTACGAACTGACCTAAATTTTTAAATTATGTTTTACAAAGGTCACAAAAATTGTTGACTTTTAAAACAGAATATTTTAAGTGACGTTTAATAAGAGTCTTGTCATGTCTAAATGATTATAAGTACGACCCGATTGAATTTGCAACCTGATAGATTCGATGGAAAAATAATAGCCATGGAATTTTAAAGATGTGTTACCTAAAACGTAAATTTTTCCTGGATTAAAAATCGATCCCGAGCGTTAATGTGAACGCAGTTCTACATATAGACAGAAAACTGATAGCACAATGTACGTTTAGCCGACACGCAGGAGTTTAATGTTTTTCGATTGTATGTTATTATGTTTGTATGTATGTGTATGGATATGTGTATATGTCCGTTCCATTGTGCCTAAACGGCTGGATTAAATTTATTTTATTATATTTTTCCCCGGAGTGTTATAAGAGGTATTGTAAACCAAATACTAGTTATGAAAATGTTTTGACAGTGCGATCTCACGATTGCAGACTACAACTGTGGCTATTGCCGTTTCCATCAGTAAATATCGAAACTGAATCAGTAGATTGATCCTTAAAATTTGGAATTTATTTAATGCCAACAAGCTGGGACTCGAAAACAGAATCGGGCGATAAAATGTACAACGAAGATGTGTCTGCGAATTGGTTTATAAAAAATAATTAAATTTAAGTAATTTGCATTTGGCATGTGTCAAGAGAATTTTGAGAGGTTTGAGGAAAATGCATTTTTATTAAGACAACGTGCCTCTTTGTAGAATGCAGAAAAAATGTTACCCTAATGTTAACCCATAAATAAGTCTCAGATTTTCGTGAGATGTTCATCTGATAGCGGAGCTATATCAAGATGTTGTTAGTAATTTATTTACGGTTAAAAAGATAAATGTAAGAATTTTTAAACCTAATAGCGCCATTAAAGAGAAGTATTTATTCTTTTCCATAAATACACAAAAGGTATTTTAAGATTTATTACGTAAAGCTCTTAACGTGGAAATTGTCAATTCAGTTTGCGTTTTTTAAACTTAGAAAGCGATAGTCTTTGGATTCGACTTACGAACCAGCGGTTGGGGTACACTTATCCATATTACTCTTATAGTAAAAGTCTTAGAATTTGAGGATATTTCAAAAATCAACGACTTAACCACTGTGTACAAAAATATGTCAACCAATAATAACGTATCAAGGAAGTTACAAATATCTGTGTAATATAATCTTGAAAATAATTTTAACAATTTTTTTTTTCACATTTCGACTAGGAGAAAAAAATAAAAAAGTGGTTATGCCCTCAAACTCCTATTATTAGATCATAACACGTTCACTACAGTTGTCATCTAATTTTTAATGTTGTACACCGTTTGTGCATGTCATTAAAACATCATAGTCTCTTTTTTGATATGACATGACGTGATGAAAACTTATATTAGGGCTTTTTTTTCGAAAGAAAACATCATTGTGTACCACTTCGTGTAATAAAACAACGCTTGCGAGTTCGTACTGACTTTTAATTACTGCTATGTGTGTACAATTGTAAATAGAAGACTGTATGTATTACATAGATATTAGTATAAATTATAAATAACATACAATACTTAGAATTTAACAAAGGACTCGCTGCGTAACATTTAAACACCAAGTTACGAGAGTTTTCCAAATAAAAAAGAAATAATCCATCCATCCACCTCAGCCTATGATCGTCCACTGCTGGACATAGGCCTCCCCCATTGATAACATCATTGGGGGGA
>DWLR01005476.1:0-10933 GCA_018246295.1 Papilio alexanor hazarajatica
CTTCCCATCCTTTCCTTATTAGAAAAGGGTGGGAAAGGTAAGAGGACTAAAATTAGGCCTCCGGCACCTCACTCCTCTGATGAAACGCAGAAAACTTTTACTTCACGCCTGTCTTCTGTGAGGTCGTGGTATTTCACCGGTCGAACGGGCCATTCGTGCAAAAGATGTTATTGTTGCGGACTCTACCACTGTTAAAATTGTATAATATATAATACGGTCTCTGTACCTATATATGTTTATTTTATATGTGTTTGTATATGGGATTTGAACATAGTGCGTATATGTTTGAGAACAATTTATTCATGATCAATAAGATAATACGGGACGTATTATCTTATCAGTGTGAACCTCTGTTCGGTATCCTTTTATTGATAGAATTGGTCTCATCTTACAGTGAACACTTCTATCCAATTGTGGACCCTCTTTAATAAACGTTCAATTTAATACCCTAGGCCAATAAATATCTCTGGATGTTTACGATTACATAGTATGTTTTCGGTAAGACTGAGGAATAATCGTTCAATAACATATGATGATAATCGCTTTAATTGTTTTTTAGAACCACGTCGACCTTATATAGACGTATAGTAATTTTCATGGTCTCATTATTGACCTGGCTTTTTTGCAAAGAAATATATACTATATTTCCTTTGTAGTGTTATTTTTAAAATAATTAATATTAAAAGCGATAAATTGTCCCAATACACACAAGTAATTAATAACGATGCTACACTTTTAAAAACTTAAGAACGTTATTAAACTGTCGTTCATTTCAGTATTTAATCAGCATGTCTACCTTAATGCTAATTTATCCTCAATTATAATATGATGAAATGCGATCATTGAGAAGTATGCTAAGCGTGACTCTGAATGATAGGATTAAAAATAGCGTTGTAAAGGAAAAGTGTGACAGGCGTGAAGTAGAAGCATTCTGCGTATCGTCTGAAAAGTGAGGTGCCGGTGGCTTAATTTTAGTCCTCCTTCCTTTCCTACCCTTTTCTAACAAGGAAAGGGTGGGAAGGAAAAAAAGATTCCACGGGGAAAGGGATAGAAGAAGGAAATGTCCATTATTCTAATCCCTCCTCTGCCTATTAAAAGTATGCAACGCATCTGCAACTCGCTAATGCTTTTTATAGAAGAAGGGGGCAAGCGAGCACGGAGTCGCCAAAAAGAGCGATTCCCGCTACCCATGATCATCCACTACACCAGAAGAACCGCAGATACGTTGCCGACCTTTTAGGAAGGAGTATGCTCTTTTCTTGAAGGTCCCTAAGTCGTACGGCTAGTTTGCCACCTTTTTGTATAAAAAAAGATTTGTGACTAGAATTATAAAAGGTATGCTTATTAGTAGAAGACATGCCAGAAAGATTTATATCGATCAAATTAGTGATATCCTTACGAAAGGCGATACCCGTAATCAATGAACACGGATGCGTAGATGTATCGATGGAGAAGAGATGTGTGCCAGGATCGCTACAAATGGACATCCGTACTCTCTGCGTACCCCTCTAGATTATGGGCGTGAGCGTTATTTTATGTTGATATAATTAAAATTTTAAATTGAATTATCATTTTACAGGGAGTTTACAATCTTAGCCCTGCTTCTTATTGCATTCGGTACTGGTGGTATAAAGCCGTGTGTGTCGGCTTTTGGAGGGGATCAGTTCAAGTTGCCGGAACAGGAGCGATACCTGAGCTACTTCTTCTCTCTCTTCTACTTCGCTATCAACGCTGGCAGTCTCATCTCTACCTTTCTCACTCCGATTCTAAGGGCCGATGTACACTGTTTCGGCGAAAATGATTGCTACTCTCTCGCGTTTGGTGTTCCCGGCATACTCATGATTGTTTCTATAGGTGAGTTGATTGAAATATCGTTTCAAATATTTATATTATATTTTATCTGTATTGGAAAGTATTGTTTTATGACAAAATAATGAAAATAAAATTTCTAACACCCATCTACATGTCACGTTGAGCAATAATTTGGGCTTTTATAAATAATAAACACTATGCTTGTCCACTTCGTGGGTAAACCTTTTGAACACTTATGTATATTTTCATCAATAATATCTTAATTTGGGGTCAAGTGCTGCACAGTATGTACGAAGAACCACATAATGAAGTATATTTGTTAAAAGAAAATAAAGTTTAAAGTTTCTTGTTATTACAGTGTTCTTCGTTGCGGGAAAACGACTTTATATTATTAAGAATCCTTCTGGCAACGCGCTTGGAAACGTCTCAGCATGTATCGGAGTGAGTAATAACTTCTAGCTTCCTATTTTTTTTTTGTTGGGCGGCCTTTTTCCCGTCCTGCTGCTCCCCCTAGCATAAATGAAGCCAGAGACTTTGTTTTCTTTATTAAATTAAAAAAATTCAATTACATTTTTACTTATTCTATGTTTACAATTTGGTAAATGCTTATTTCTGGTTTACAGTTTATATTTATAATACTTACAACTAATAATTAAAACTAAGGTTAAAACATGTAAAAAATTTGTATACGAAAATGACTAGATTTGATTACTATGTTTCTAAATACTAATTAACTATCAAATTGTTTGGTACATTTTGGATTGCATTATGTTTTGTTTCATTAATATTTGTGCGATTTCTTAACAGTATTTCATGAATATTTTTGCTTTGTCTTTTTCTTCTATTATTTTACTTATGCTTTCTACACTAATACTTTCGTTTATTTAAAGTTCACAGGCTATTCTTTTTCTTTCGAATACAAGACAGTCAACAATAGAATGCAACACGGATTCGTCCCGTGCTGGGTCACAGGTGCACGAGGGGTTCCCCTTGCACTTGAACCTGTGCAAGTACTCTGAGAACCCCCCGTGTCCCGTAAAGACTTGCACCAGCACGGGATCTAGCTTCCTATTAGAATTTTCCTATAGAGGCCCGAGCGCGTTTTAACTGCAATCCCGTCCATAAACGACACCTGATATATTGTCAGTTACCGCGGCAGAAATTAATTATGCTTCCTAAAATCTATTTTGTACCCAATAATCGATTTGGTCTAGTATAACACATTTCCCGTTCGTTTAACAACAGATTTTATGACATAGTCGTAGATAGCTCAGATCCAATTAAATTGAACCACAAATAGAATTGATCCCAATGGATAAAATCGCTTTTTAAAAAGAAATATTCCCTTTTGCTTGACATATTTTTCTTATAAATAATTTCTATAGAATAGACATATACCTAAAGAATATAACTAGCTGTCATAAGGAATACTTAATTAAAACTTCTTACGCATGACCGTTTATAAAAGAAAGCTCTAACAGAATTTGTTTTTTTTATCTAATGACATTTTTCTGGCAACAGCATGCAATAGTAAAATCATTCAAAAGCAAGGAGAAGCGTGAGCACTGGCTGGATCACGCTGACGACAAGTACGACAGAAGCCTCATTGAAGACATCAAGGGTTTGCTGAGAGTTCTCGTTCTATTCATACCGTTGCCGATATTTTGGGCGCTCTTCGACCAGCAGGTACTTATTTATTTTTTACAGTCCTAATTTGATTTTTAAAACGCTGAATTTGATGTGCAAAAATCAAATGTGATATAAAAAAATCTGTGTTTGATTTTTGAAGGCCCGTAATTTATTTGCATATGTTTGATATTTAACAAAGATACAGAAACTATGTACAGTGTGATATTTCATTGTATGTGTTTAAGGAAAACCTATAGCAAGGAGCCATTTACAGGTTCTCACAGATAGATATAAAGATATATGTGAGGTTAAGATGAAAGACTTCTTAATTTTAACCGACTTAAAAAAAAGGAGAAGGTTCTCAATTCGCTTGTATTTTTTTATGTTTCTGAACCGTTTTCAATTGATTTTGTTTGTTTTCAAGTAAGTCTCATATATTTTTTTTAAATGGCACTGAACCTTGGGTCCCGAAGATATACCGAAAATCTTATATACGAGTAATAATATTGAATATTGGTAGTATTGAATATTGGTAGACAAGCCCTGTTGCGGTTTAATGATATTGTAATGAAATGTACCGTGGCTATAAATTACTGGTAATAAAACTAGATTTGTCTGCTACTTCGCACGCGTTCGTTTCTTCTCTTATTTTCCTCGCTGTTTTTTTTGTCATTTGTTTCAGCGTATATTAATTTTGATAATAGATAACGTGACAAAAAGTTGTTATTCGCAACATTACCATGGTAACCTGTAAATGAAGCTTGGTTGTATTTCATATCACTAAAAATAGGAAGAATTATATACAAATATAAAGTAATTTTTTTATTAATAAAGTTATAAGATTATTATTACTATTGTCATCATAAGTAAAGTGCATTTAGGGTTACCATTTAGTTTTAAAAAGTACAAAGTGGGATTTGTAAATATAGATCAAGTTCATAAATATGCAGTGATTATTTAAATTATTATTAAACTTCGTAAACATTATGCGGTATCGTTAACACTATCATCAACGTCAACATATCATGGTATCGTTATAGCAAGCTAATAATATTTGGATTTACCGGCCGATTTATAAACTGCATCAAAATTTGATGGCTATAAACGATAAAATTCACCCACGACATGTAATGTTAATTTTTGACATTGAGTTATTTCACACGTTTAATTTACGTTGTACTATATTGTAAAATGGAACGAAACGACTAAACTTACGTATTTTGGGTACTCCATATAGTTTACTAATGCAATTGGGTAGTAAGAGCCTTAGGTTTTTCTTATTAAGATTAGTGTCATAATCTTTGCCTACACTTCTGGTTTAAGGACTTAAGGACTTATTTGTTTATTTTATTAATATATTATCTGTTTCAATTATTTAATTAAGGGATCAAGATGGACTTTCCAAGCTGATAGAATGTATCAGGAAATCGGAAGCTGGACTTTAAAAGCGGATCAGATGCAAGTGCTCAATCCCCTACTAATTTTAGTCTTCATCCCTCTTTTCGAAGTGGTAAGTCATTCAAATTGTGTGTTAAGTTAACAAACACATGAAATGTCACAATACATCGAATTTCGTAAATATCTGCATCCATGAACACTGAATTCAAAAAAATACTGATTTCTTGTTTTTTTTTTTATAAATCATCTCATCATTAATGTAAATGGATGGAAGTAATACGGAAATTAAATTTAACAATTTCACATGAAATTTTGTCATTACCATAATATGAAAATTAATTTCATTTAACACCCGAAAGGTGAAAAGCGGCGGCTGTCCACAGTAATTATTAATTATGCAACTGTTGAACTAAGAAATACAACAAAACAAATGAAAATATGTTCAATAATTTAAATACATTTTTTAACTGTATAATTTTATAATACTAATCAATGAGTCATTTGGTGAGCGTTAATAGAATAAGAACGTAGACTTAAAACTATAATATATTAAGTCTCTATATTTTTATACCTATTAATATGTTTAGAATTTTTAACTACTTTTTTCATATTATCCATTATTTATAGGTCATTTATCCAATCTTGACATGGTGCAAGGTTGTGAGGAAGCCTTTGCACAAAATGATCTGGGGAGGTATTCTGGCCGCATGTGCTTTTATCATTTCTGGAATTGTTGAATTGCATCTTTTGGTAATTATCCTTTCTAATGTTTATTACATTTTTATGATAAATTTATTTGATGCTTACTATTTATTATTCTTTTCAGCCTACTTATGGTACCCCAGTATCGGAAGGGTTGGCACAACTGAGAGTTTACAATGGATTTAATTGCAACATAACTTTAAATGTTTACAATCCCGCGGAAAATGTTACAGACGCAATAATAATAGATGGTCTAGGAGTATACGAAAAATTGGATATTGAAGCTTACCAGCAGATAGAATTGCCTTACTCACTAAGAGGTGGAAATAAGAGCGATTGTATGGATGTTAACTACGACGGCAATCTGGTATTGAAAGAGAAAACCGCAAATTCATTCTTCGTCTCAAACTATGGCATTAACCAATTTACTGATAACAACGACAAGGTTATTGACGGAGTAAAAGTTAGGTAAGATAATGTAATGTAATAACTTTTGCTGTCATATTTCCGACTCAAAACTTTATGTTCTTTAAAAATTCAAGTCCTACAAAGTTTTATAACCATAGGAAGTAACAAGAAAACATATTGAAAACTATAGATGTTTCTTCTCATTGAATATTTTAATACTACAATAAATCTTTATGACACTTCTAAAAATCACCAGCTTCCTGCAATAGATAATTTAAAATTGCATCGATTAAAAATTGAAAATGTTAACTAACACATTATACAAATCATAACGACTGAGTAATTTGCAAAAATTACAGCTCGTCGTGGATGTTATCGCAATTTTTTTTAGAATAATATCTTTCATATATATCATTCCAAAACTTATACATGCTTTTTTCTACCTTAGAATTGTACAATTTATTTTCTTTGCTAATGATAAATAAGTTATCTTCTTTTACGGTCATTGGAAGCCACGTAACATTATCATTGTTTTTGTGATGTGGGTTACCAAATTTCGCAAAGTTCGCCCACATCTTGGCTATTTGCTGGATAAAAGTTCTATCTTGATGACCATTGTCGTGTTTCAATTTTACGTAATTCTCCCAAAGCGGTTCGCATTTAAGAATATAACATATTTCATCACCTGCCGCAGCACCTTTTATCATCTTGTTCGACCCGGCTAAAGAGTTCGTTTTCATCACATTAAACCTTCCCACATAATCAAATTTATATACGTAAAGTTTTGCGTCCCTTTGTACAGATAAATAATTTTCTATAAATTTGTATATGGGATAAATTTGGAGATCGGTAGCGTATTTCAGAAAGTCAAGTATTGACTCCTCAGAAAGCCCTTCGTTAAAATATCTCTCTCTTATCTTTTTGGCGACTCTTTTGTAAGATATAGAAGTTTGATTAAATTTACAACCATTAGTAAAAGGTACCATGTATTTAAAAGAAGTGTCGAGATTTCGTAAATAGCGGGAGTTGTGTATTAGTGGCGTAACGTCAGACATACTTTCTTGACTATTAAATCCGATCAGAATTGGAACACTAAAATTGATTCTTTTGACACCTTTATATATATCATGAGAGTATTCAGATATTACTGACCGGTTTGATTTTTTTTCGATCATCGGCGTAAAGGGAACAACTGGTTTTTGAAAGTTGATTACTTCCTTTTTCGTGTAAATATTCTGAGCAACTAAAGCAATGTCTTTTGCAGACGCATTAACTATATTGACGATGCCTATATCTTTCAATTTATCTACTAACCGTTTCCTTTCTAAATTATAATTGCTTTGTAATATGGACGGAGAGTAGAAGCTTCCACTTTGTAATATAGCTTTTGAAAATAACTTTTTGTATCTCGATGACATTAAAAAAGTAATCAGCGTAGCAGCGGATCCATTGCCCATTATTGTGATTTTGTTTTTGTCTCCACCGAATTTTTTTACATTTCTTCTAATCCACTGCAATGCAATCACAATGTCCTTTAAGCCCATATTAGCATCCGTATTACTATCTTTTAATTTCAAAAAACCAAAAACACCAATTCTATGCGTTAAAGTAATAAATAATACATCGTTTTCTATCAAAAAGTCTGGACCATGTATATGACTAAGACTGGAAGCGAATGCATAACCATGAATCCATACAATGACTGTTTTTAAATCTCCCTTTAAATTATTTGGTAGTTCGGGTGTATATATATTTAAATTAAGGCAATCTTCGTAGCCGAATAATGCGTATTTATGCACAATATGTACTTGGGCACAAGTACCGTGATATTCTGTTCTCGCATCATAAAGTTTGTTCCATCTCTTCAGTGGCTTTGGGTCCTTAAATCGAAGTTTTCCAACTGGCATTCTTGCGTACGGTACCCCGTAAAAAGCGTAGTATAATTTTTCTTCGAAGATGGTCGAAAGTCTAGTTCCCAAAAGTATTCCTTGTTGTACTACAACTTCAACACTTTGCGATTTAATAATAAATATAAATATTAGCCAAATATCGAATATCAAATATTTCATTTCAGTAATAGGTAACGACCACTATAACAAGAGCGGCGGGTTAATTAAATTCTTTCATTTGTTCCATATTAAATGGTATGAAATTAATTGCAAGGCATGTTGTAAACAAATTATATTAAATTGATTGAAGAACTGTTCACTTTATTATATATAGAGTTAAATTATTAGAGATAATGTATATTTCTATTTTCATAATATAAAAATGTAACAGCTATAAACTCAGGTATTAGTCGAGACGTAAACTTAAAGTCGTTAGTAATGGGTTCGCTGTTCGTTTGTTCGATAGTAGGTGCCAGGTGGAATTGCGTTCACACTTTCTTACGTACATATATATTGTATAATTTGTATCATTCATCAGTATTCATGAAGTTATTAAAATCAAGTGATGAGTTAGAAAACTTATTTATTACAATTTTTTTTTATTCTCAGATTTTTATCAAACACATTTTCCTTGGTACCAATAATAGTGCGAAATAAAAAGAATCAAACAAAGTTAAGCATTAACACTGACGACAAACTTCAAATGCCTTTAGAGAAAGGCATTTACGACATCATAGTGGATGGGGAGATATTAAAGCAAGATGTTTCCTTTAAAACGGGTGCCGTCTACGCGATACAATTGTATGAGGACAACGGAGGAAAGTTTGTAAGTAGGATTGTATCTAAGACAATTATGGATTGTGAATACAATCTATCTTCGATAAGCAAATAAACAAATTATTTTAAAAGTAGATTATTTCAACAATAAGAATTCTTAATTAATCATATATACCATACTTGCAATATTTCTTGTAATCCGTTAAATTAAAAGTACTTTCACTTCTTTTCCTAATAGGAGATCAATTAATATTTTAGACATTTTCACAGAAAAGCAAATGATCAATAAAATACATAAAATAAGATCCTTAGAAGACGTGAGTCAAAATCAATAGCATAGTTTTATCTTCAATTTCTACTAGATATAGTTCATCTACATTTAGATAACCTGAATAGAATTTAAGTTGTGAGCTACCAACAGAAGCAGCTGTTATAGATATGGAGGGTTTAAGATGACCTAACAGAATATTCTTATTTGTAGTCACAGTCGAATTACCACTGTTTGCCTTAAGGAGGCATCTACAGCTACACCGGGCTTGTGGCGACATTGCGCTCGAGACTAGAGCAACTAACTAAGCTCGAGAGCTCCCTCGGTAGCCTCGGCTCTATTACTATGTTTACAACATTACCAGATTGATAGGTCGCCGTTATTGAGTAGCTGGGTTTTAAATGACTATAACACATTCATTTTTTACCAGTACATGGATATACTGACGGTCACTCCGCCGAACAGCTTGCATATACTGTGGTTGGTACCGCAATACGTGGTAATGACAATGGGTGAAGTGATGTTCTCAGTAACGGGACTCGAGTTCTCCTTTACCCAAGCCCCTGCCAGTATGAAATCAGTACTTCAGTCCGTATGGCTCCTCACCGTGGCCTTCGGAAACCTGTTCGTTGTACTCGTCGTTGAAGGAAACTTTTTAGATGCTCAGGTAAACTTACAATTATTGACGAAGGTAACTAAAATCTTAGTTATTCAGATAACTAAGATTTTTAGTCGTATCAGTACGACTGTTCATCAGTTATGACACAGTGACAAAAATAATTTACAGATTAAAAGAAATTGGCTATATATTGTGCAATTATACTATATTCCTATATCGTTGCATAAGTTACTCGAAATATAAGAAAGAATCCTAAATATGCGATATTTTTATAAGTAATCTTTCTTTAGCAATGACATAATTTAAAGAGGATTTGCAATTTATCAACAAGGCCAACGTTACAACTTCATGTAACGTTACACAATCCTTTTTTCTTCGCTTCATTATCTTTATAAATACGGACAATGGTAGGTAGGTCCGCAACAACATTATTACACGAATGGGCCGCTCGACCAGTGAACTACTACGACTTCACAGACGTTAAGTAGTTTTCTGCGTTTCGTCTGATGAGTGATGTGCCAGAGGCCCAATACTAGTCCTCTTTCCCTAACCACCCTTTTCTAATAGGGAAAGGATGGGAAGGGGTGGTGGATTCCCGCGGCGGCCGGCCATAAAAACTATAGCCAAAAATAATTAGGATATGGCTAAGGTAGAGTCCAGGAAATATGGAAGAGTAATACATACTTGTATCGACCCTACGTGGGTAGGAAAAGGGCAGATGATGATTAACTTTATAAATCATTTGTTATCTTTATTAGAAGTTGCATACAAAATTATTCAACGAGTTGTCATTGAGATGTATGAACGATAAAGGGAAAGAAATGTGCGGAGGTGTACCAAATGGAAATCCGCAATCTCTACTTTATTCAACTAAGTAATGGGTGGTGATATTTGTTATTGCATCAGTAAATAATATGTTAAAAAAAATTAAAAATTGTTTCAGTGGAAGGAGTTCTTCCTTTTCGCCGGGCTGATGTTGCTTGATATGATGATCTTCACTGTAATGGCACTTCGTTACAAATATGTGGAACTAAAGTCCAGTACCGATGATCTGGCATTCGGTGAATTCAAGTTGGTCGAGAAGAATCAGCCTAAAAGCAATTAGATATTAGTATAATAAAGACTTCTATAATATATATTTCATTACTTTTTGCCTTTACAAGTTGTTTTATTTTGTTATCCACACACATATCATAATAATAGTAATTAATTTTAAAAGCCTATAAGACCCGACTGTGCCCCTTTGATACGCCGGGGAAGAATGTTAATCGAATGACACCTCACTCTTTAAAATCGATCAAGCCGTTTCGACTTCAGGAGGTAACAAAGGAATATATAAACATAAGATTCAGCCCCCAAAATAATTACCCTCCTGTTAGTCGGGCAAAAATATTTTTATTATGTCACAATGAAATTATACTTAATACTAGC
>DWLR01005477.1:0-10933 GCA_018246295.1 Papilio alexanor hazarajatica
ATATATATATATATATATATAAAAATTGATATTCATCCCGACGCTTCTTTTTAAAACGCCAACAGTCCGTCAAAGTCCAACGTAATAATAATGTAAACTTTCCACAGATTCCCAGCTCTTGCTGCGTTGGAGCCGGTTGAGACATCAACCTCAACATTTGCATATTCGACATTTACCTACGCTATGAGAGCTGCATGATAATAACGCATCGTGCTAGAACTCTAATGGAGATGTGTGCACTCAAATAAAATGCTCACAAGCAGCGTATCTATCGAGTCTTTATATAGAAATTAAATAGTTGCTCTATGATATTTTGGTTTGATATTAATTTTTTATGTCACCTCTAGCCATAGAGTATTTTATACAAATAGATAAACAAGCAAACTCAGTTATTCGCTTAACTATAAGATAATATTTAAACATGTTTATATGTGCGCTTAATTTAAAACCAGTGATTTCTTGAACGTGTTGAAATGATAAGTAGAATGGAATAGGCATCTCACAAAAGATTTAGAATAAGACCTTGCAAATTGTTTGCGTACACATCCACAAATTTCATTCCCGGTGGCCACATTCCACGCGCCGCGGTGACGCCCGCTCGCGTCCGCATGACGGCCATTTTGTCAAATATTCGCCTGCTCCGATAAACAAGGCTTTCTTATAAATATCCAAATGTATTTACGCAAATAAGAACGAATGGATACGGTGTGAAGTACATTAGAAGATTTTTTCTTCCACCCCACAATCGTTACTAATTTTGGAAGACTAATCTTGATCGGATCATCTATTAAGCCCCATCGATTATCGTTTCCACAAGCAATGTGCGTTTTATGCAATAGTAAATTTCTGGCGGTATAGCTATGGTACGATAGTATTAAGCAAATGAAATGCTAAATATTTAATTTATTATAAAATAGACCGAGTTCAATCCATACTTATTGTTATTCTTACTCTGTCTATATCATTGACTACTTTAGAAGGCTGAAAACAAAAACAGAGCCAACACTTTAAGCAGTACTTTCTAACCTAAATATGTATTTCTTTGACTAATATACAAAGACAAATATCGAAAATTTCATAATGTATGACTAAATATTATAATTAATTTAAATATGTTGTGAAACTTTAATTGCCGCTACAACGGATCGCTAACAAACTCGTATGGAATATTTTTGAGATGTTAGTGCACATCATATAACACCCTACTATACTTTTTTTTGTTAACGATCGTATATTTACTAAGTTTATTATGCTACTGACCAGACGCAGCCATACTACAGCCAACTCTTACTTTCTTACACCTAACTTACCACATAATATCGTATAAATAACATATAGGTAACATCTTTTGACGCCTTCAAAAGTTGTTCGTTATTTTGTTTTAAATAATTTGTTTTGTCGTGCTTATCAATTTGGAAAGAAATATTGGAACTAATTTTAGATGCTTCGAGGAATTCGGCGAAGGTGAAAGTAAACAAGTTAGAAAGCATTTCTTTGTCATCTATCGGTATTTACATTAGAAATCCGCTGAGCGCAGGTGCTGCTTTCTCACGCAGAGATCGCGGATCACCAAATACGGAAAGGTTTGAATTTAATAACTGTCATTCGTAAGTTGAATTTTTTTTTTCTAAATAAATTGAGGTTGCCCTAAAACACACACAATAATAATAGATTTCTCGAGGAATATCTGCACAACTTAGTCTCGAAGACAATAATTTACCTGCGACAGATTATGTTAACTAGATCACCAGACAACTTCAAAAGAACCGTATTATAAAATTAATTATAATTTATCCATTTTATTTATTAAAGTCCATGCCCATATGAAAGAAATAATAGATGTACACTAAACTCACAAAAGAAAACATATTCGTTTTTTTCAGTTAGTGCTACCGCATGAGAATCAAATAAATTATACTGAAGCTATACGATGTTAATTGCGTAAGACAAGGGATGCTGGAATGTTGAATGACAGCATTTCTCTTGCGGTTTTGATGGTCTAATGCCAAGTAAATAATAAATGACTATAAAGGGATTCTAAAGAAGAAAGGTAGAGTCTACTTATGAGAAGGGATTCGTTGCGCTATACCTTTAAGGCTAAGGCTAAGGCTGAGGCAAATTAAATTCGAACTTTTGCACGTAAAAATTTAGCCTTTTGCAAATCAAATTCCGATCTGTCGAATTGATATTAACACATTCAAATTTTCGACGTTTGCATAAAATACCTGTATAATAATCGTTTGATTTTAAATTACAGGAAGTGTATTTCGAGACATGGGTGAGCGGAGTGTGAATATTCCAAGTTTTCAGGGCGTTAAGCTCTAACATTTTATTTTACCTGAGACTTAAGATCTCTGCAAGGAGTCCAATATAAATTTCATACACATAACACTTTTGAACAAAACGCGGCATGAATTATTCTCGTTATCGATCCGCCTATGGATTGTATAATATATGCTTATCGCTTTAAGAAATTTTACAATTCCTAAATCCCTCCCTAGAATGAGTAAATAATACATGTTTTTCTTAAAGTGTATCAACATTCTTTCTCAACTGCCATTAATTTCAATGTTCATGGAGGTCATGGCTCGTTTGCTACTTGATCAAAATCAAGATGGCGCACCGCCCTATCGGCTTGTAATGTCGAGTACGAAACACATCACTTGATGAATTTCCAGAAATGCTTAAGAAAGTAAATTAAAAAAGAGTTCACTGCAGTCTTTCTCTTAAATAAATGAGCTTTGCTTTCAAGTGGCATTTATTGCCTTATCTCAAAGAGAATGATAGCATTATATCCCGGACAAAAACTCGTACCGTGTTTTTGAACCTTGGCACGATATCTTGGAAAACAGCCAATGTCATTGTGCGAGGATTTTTATAGAGAAAAAACTTTAAATGAATTCCGCAACTAAGCAGTTATTAATACTATTTTAATTAACACTTAACCCATCCTGGTGTTTTAATTACAACATTAATTTAATTCTTTAATCTCCATACTACAATCGGACCCTTAGACGATCTATTAATCTCCATTTTTCAGTAGTAGATTATACAACGCATTCGAATTAGATGAGAATTTAAACGTTGTTTGTTTTGCATACAAAGAAACGGAACAAATTGTCTGCGCCAATATTTCCGTCCGATTGTGACGTGGACAGTTTCAAAAGATAACCGAATACGCTGGTACTAAATTAATGTGTACTATCCTTCAATCGCTAGGTAAAATTGTGGTCAAATATTAGTTTGTTCATTACTAGCTGTGCTCCGAAAAAAGCTGTGTGCCGAAAAAATACGACGGGTACAACTCGCCGTGTTTTTTCTATATTTATTTTTTCCCTTCGCTTTTTTTCTTCTTTCTGCTCTGCTCCTAAGGCTCATAGCGTAAAGGTAAACAGCCTTCCTTAATAATTCTTCTTCAGCTTTATTCTGTTTTAGTATAGATACAAAAAGTTACAATTTGTACTCTTTTGTACTAATTTCTTTTCTGTAGCTATATGGGTACATAGAGAGGTATGAATGGAATCTGATTCTATCATATATCATTGAGCGATTACGTATCAACTACAATTAGGTACACATGTATGTGCGTTGCTTACACATACACCTAGTGCTAGTGTTAGGAAACAGGTTTTCTAAACAGCAACTCTAATCGAGCCGACCGTAACAACGTGCATACTATATGAGCACAAAAATAATTAATCATATTCAACGCACATCGGAGTCCTTCGATCCTATTCACTCGCTGAAAGTGGCTCACGTAACAAAGGAACGGTAACCTAATGCGTGACGAGAATTATGATGCATTATATACATTCTTTATAATATTCTATTGTTGTGGACCCCATTTGCCGATTAATTGGTTCCGACGTACCTATCCTAAGCATTCGTGACTTTCGTAGCGTATCGTATATAGCGAGGTGAAATCGTGAATCCGTTCCCGTACGCAATTTACGACTAATTGATTAGTTGATTACGTCTCATTAAGTGTTCGGCTCTTGTTTCACTTTCTTTCGATCCTTTAATGTAACAATTTAACACGTCACAATTTAGAAAAAAAATTCAAATCATTGAAAATCCTCACCCTGTGCCCTGAGTTCATGTTAAGTGTCACTTCTATTAAACTTTTGAATAGAGATTCACGCAAAGCCTAAATCTAATTTGCGATTTATCCTGAAATCATGTACATTGTTTCTTGAGAAGAAGACTAGAGACGTGTTGGTTAAGGATGGAACACATGAAAGTTATATTAAGACGTTGAAATCGTACATACAAATTAAACGAGCAAATGAATTACTTAGATAAACTATCATATTGTAAAATGTAAAAATTATATTTATGTATGTGTGTAAGCTTCGAAATGTTGTCGACGCTCGAACAAGTACCAAAGTTGAAATTGCGTAAGCTTCAAAAACTCATGTGGATAATCCGTTTGTATCAGACGAAGGCGGATACCGTGAGACGACCTCGAATACAGTTTCTGTCTGACTCATATACGAGTATGTGACTCGAGTTTTTCTAAAAAACTAAACTTACCTTTTGTTGTTAAGATAATAAGTTTAAATAATATTCCATTTAATATGTTACTAATATTCAAATTGATATATTGATTGTAGTTGTACAATCTGTAGATTAGTAATTTATTATTTAATTAGGCACCTTTACTTTTCTCATCATAATTTTAAACTTAAATAAGTAACTTTTTTTAATACATACAAACGTATTCCGCATGAAATTTCAAAAATATGAAGGGTGTTTTGTTTGAAAAATAAGACAAAATGGCAATAAAAGTCATAAAGTTGTAAAAAAGCTGGTATTAGGTACAATAGTACATTGACTTTTTCATAGGCATATGTAAAATCGTACGGGTGGCTTAACATCGTAAGCATTTTAAATGTAACCTTACAAATAACAAAATATATTGTGTATAAACATAAAGTTAGTTTAACAACCATAATTTCATAAATGAACATGTTATATTTTGAGTATATAAATAACTTGATTATCTCTATATATTACCATAGTAGAGACAATAGAGCAACATTCCTGCGTGTTACAAATTGCTTATTACTTGCAAATATTATTAAGCCGGATCCAGAAAACGAGTTAAGGTAGCCACAGATTGTAGATTACATTCGGATACATACATTATATTATTATTTAATTAGTTCTCGCTCTAAATGTAATAGGATGTAATTACTTTACTGTGACAGCATTCGTTCTTGAGTTACAGATCACATTTTTAACGTTCTAGCATAATACTTTGACTTTGTATTATGTAGTATATTCGTTATATTTAGTGTATTTTATATACGGCAATTGCAAATAATTCGGTAATTTAACGTTGCGAGCTGAGAAAATAAATTCATAGTAAATACGTATGAAACGCAAATTATATGCGAATTGGGAATAAAGTAATGAAGATATTATAAACGATGGTGAGAGGGCCCTAATAATAGAGCCGTTACTTTCATAGCTATTTCCAGGGGTATTTCTTACCTGGCTTTTAGTGTCAGTATAATCGTAAATGGCATGAGGGAACTTCACACGTGATATATATACATATACATACATACATACATACACACACATATATATATATATATATATATATAGCAGTAACGTCTAAAATAATTAAACAATTTTACGTATTAGGATTACATTGAACTATTTCATACATTTGTATTAGATGACATTGAAGATAACTCGGAATAATACAAAATATTATTAAACTTAATTTACATGCTAATTAAAAGTCGCTTTACTTCGGAAGTAATTTTAAAGAGAACGTATTTCCATCAAACGTGCCCTTAAGCTTCCTTAATGCCAACCAATTTAAATTGGTCACTTAATATATATGTGAATTATATTATCTTGGTTTAAAATCAATCGAGGCATTATAATGCTAGGTTATTACTTAATTGTGCTACTACACTTTGTTACTATTACTATTGTTTACAAAATGTCAAACTACACTTACGTATAACTTGTGTGAAAATCCAATGACGCCGCAAACACAACACAAATACGTATAGTTTACGTGAAGAAAAACCAACTCCACGGAATAAGATTAGAATATAATAGTATAAATAATCACCAGGGTTAAACAAGAAACGCACAATTCAAATATAAGTAGAAACGTCACGATACGTTCACTTAAAGTCTGCGGCCGCGACTCGATGCCGTAAATGGGTAACGTTGGCGTAACATAGAAATGGATACAAACGTTTTATAATCAATGCGTGAGTGTTGCAATATTTACGTAATTTTTGCAGGTTGTCAGGTGGTCGAGAGGATGTAGTATCCCAAAAAATAACCCAACCGTTGCCGGCGAACGCACGGACCGCACTGCTTGCCCGTAACGGCAAAAGGTCGTTCGTTACCCACATTCTCTTTCCGCGCAAGCCTCCGTAAGTTAGAGCAAGATGCCGCAATGAACGCTCGACTGACATATGTGTGCAAGAAAGACGGAGATACCCAGCCTCGCAGGAGAACCCGAATTCGAGACTTTATAGTTTCAACTTAAGTCTGTGCGTTGTCACTGTGAATTATTTTGATCGTTGCACAAAAATGTGAGTAAGCGCAAATGTGAACAGCCAATTGTTTTGAACAATGAACAAAATGGTTTTGGTTCTGTCTATTTCTTGATGTGATGCAATCACAACACCTTTTATCTTTGATCAAGATAGATATTTAACTTAACGATCTGTTTTAGAACTGAAAATCAGGGTTCTCGCAAGACGTATACCAAGAAAAGACTAATGTACGCAAATAAATTTTGCATTTAGTTCAATATAAAAAATAAACTTTAATTAGATATTGTTTACGAGGAAAATGAAATAAGAAATGTAATTATGTAACATAAAGTTGTGGAAAAATATATTTGATTTCAGATATTTTATCAATTACTCTACCTGTCCTTTACCCACTTTATGTGGGGTCGGCAGAACAAGTTTTTCAAATAGATCTATCACCTATCATTTCAGTTGTCACTCTCTTTTAAATCATGTCACCTTTAACGTAATCCATCCATCTCTTCCAAGACCTACCCACACCGAGTTACCTCTCCACATTCATCTCTAAAACTCTCCTTGCCACATGCTTTCTTCCCTCCTCATAACTTAATCTTTTGCTATTTAATTTGTCTATCACTGCTATTCGGTGTTATTTACAGGCTCCCTCTAATATACTCGTTTACCTCATACATTCGCGTTACCACGCACATCCACCGCACTTTCTCGCATCGTCCCTTTACTGCACTCTTATCACTGATCCTTACATTTACTTATAATATTTTATATTGGTAATTATTTAAATATATTATATTGTATAAGTTCCTACACTTTATATTTACTAAATCTATTTGTACCAGAAACAACTTGAGAAAATTTAACTTTCCTTTTTCAACTCATATAATAATGTATCAAACGACCAAGCAGACTTAAAGGAAATTAAAATATAAAAATATCGGCGATAATGGTAAGATCAATCAATAAGGGTGAATCGATAACACAACTGATGTTATTTCGTTTCGTAACCCTCTGTATACGGAACGTTGAAAGATTAATATAGGACTGACTGCAATCCAACGTGCAGCTTTCCTTACAAAAGGGCAAATTAATCTCATAGTCCAGTAACTCTTAATATCCCATATTCGCAGGCCTCTCGTAAAATTCAACTGACACTGGACTCCAGGACATCTAATTTGAAACCAACGTTGTTATAGAACAATGATAACTAATTTGACTACAATATTAAACTTGTAACTACTTTGCCGAAAATCTTAAAAAGTTGTTTAATGTTGCTTAATGTTGTTGCAGCAAAGTGAATCCTAGAGGGCGTTAAACGGAGTGGTCCGTTTTACTTTACCAGGTGCTAGGAAAAGGAAGCTATTTGAACATGTCAATTAACTCTGTACTTTAAAAAAAATACAATTTTTGTGAACCATCTCTTAGCCCATGGTTAAACTTATTTGAAATAATTAATATTAGCAAATTATTTTTATAATATTTTAATATTTAAAAAAAAATACTACAAATACGGGTATAAATATAAATATCACGGTCTCATAATAAGATCTATGAATTTCTACAGTACGTTTTAATTAATTTTAAAAATGTCTTCGTTTGACACTCACGCTTCGAAATGAAATAAATTCTATTCAGAAGTTGCTGATGACTGTAACGTAAATACTTACCAAGAACTTACTTACTTATTAAGAATGATCTAGATTTTATTTCATGGTTGTGTTTTTAAGAGTTATAATTCTGTTTGAACATGACTCGCCTCGCTTCTTCCACATGTTTACATTCTGACGTAAATGATCATCAGGTACTCTTAGTATTGCCCTTATTTATATAATTAATCAGACCCATATACAAAGATGTACTATTTTTGAATGTCTTGAAACGATGCTTGCACATACTTTCATTTATTTACTTGATGTCATACCTCTGGGATTCATAAAAATACATGACTAGCAAACAAAATTTTGTAGTTGTAAGTTTGAAAAGTATTTTATTTCCACTGAATATTGAATACGAGGACTTCATTTAACATATCAGTTAAGTATCCTATTCGCTTGGCTGAGCCTTCGGTGATTATTAAAAACAAACAAAACCAAGAATTTCGTAAGTTTATTTTGTACGCAAAAAAACGCTATGATCAACGTATCGATCCATAGTTCTAATTTCATTGTGTGACGTAACTTAATTATACTTGTAATTTCTTACAAAATTTCTTTAAATTATTTAAAAAATTTTTTTAGTCAATAAATGAGCAGTTAAATGTTTTTTTAATACGCATTGTTACGTTGCCTTCACACTTAATATAATAAGGCCGCTTACTTCCGCCACAATGATATTTTTCCATGTGTGGAAACGGAAGCTCCGTTGCGTTCTCTTCAAGGTGCAGATGGTGTGATAAACATATAGAAACTGACGTCAATATTCCCTTATATGCATTACTATTCATCTTAACATTCATAAATAACATATATATTTAAAGGAAATAATACAAACTGTGAAGGAACAAATTATTACTGGTTTCGAAAGTATTTTGTCCCTTAAAGTATTTATTTAACACTCTCATGAAATAGCGATTTCAATCGCTCTGCTATAGCGGTTCCCTGATTTGTAATAAGTTCCGATATATTTTCCAATATATATCGAAAATTCTGATATGTTTTTATATAAAAGTATTGGTAATGGTAGCTGCGGATGGAAAAGACGAACGTACATTGACATCGGTGAAAACTAATCAAAGACAATATTTTATTTGTGCCAATTTTGTCGGCTGTTTGAAAATTATTTTTAGTCTTTTAACAACCCTATTCAAAACGATCTTGTAACTAATTGTTAATTTAAAAGTCGATAAACTCGACTGTATCCCTATGACAACCTGGGGAACACTACGAATGGAATCACACCTCACTCTTCGTACACGCAGGAGGTCGCAAAGGAACGTACACATCCCGCGAAAAACTTTCGGACGAAGATCACTTATATATAAATTCATCAAATATTATGTATGGAAGGCTTTGAAAAACGGATATATACATTCTCACTTTTTTTCTCATTTCTTTTTCCACGCAAAATTGCAACGCTACAACCATTTATCTAAGTGCTTCTTTGACAGAAATGTCTGATGCATTGCTAGTGTTAACAAACAAAATAAAATATATCAAGAGCGGGCATTGGGACCTTTTTTCTACAATATATTTTAAGCATATTATAGCGTCAATATACAATCATCTATGAGCAAACAAATACCGCATAATATGACACTAGACTGAACGATTTGATACCTATGAGTAACAAATAGCAGATTACTAATTTGGTTATCCCGTCTAGATATGTTTGATGTCTCTGACTATTAAATCAAAAATAATCTTTATTTCAAAATCATATGTGTCTTTATAGTATTAATTTACTGCATTTCAAGAATAATTTCGTTTTACAAAAAAAATTGGATGAGGTAGATGGTGATATATAATTTTTGTGCAGGTATAACTTGAGTGTCAGCGTTTGTTTAGTATCTTTTATGTGCAGGATAAAAAACGAGAGAGGGAAGTTATCGTATGCGAGGGTTAGGAGTACCAGTGGGAACGCATAAAGTTTTTATTGTTTCCGGGTCACGAACGTTCCCAATAGTGTTTCGCAATCAATACGTCTATTTCTACCGCAGCTGGACTGCCAATTTTCACAGGATGCTCCAAATTCTTGTATGTAACAAGTATTGTTGCCGATTACAAAAGAGAAATAAAAGTGTATGATAAGGCAATTAAAATCAAGGATGACTACTGAATTTTAGTTTTTTTTTTTGTGATTTTATATGGGTTCTAAATATTATAGAAAAATGATTATTTCTTAATGTTATTATTTAAATTTCTGTATATTAAGTTTTTCTACGGTTTTGTGTGTTTTTACTAATGACTTATCTCTCTCTCTGGTAACCTATATGAGTGTTTTGTTTTTATAAAAGAAGTTGGCAAACAAGTAAGCGGGTCACCTGATGTAAAATGACCACTACGCATAGATATCTGCAACAGGCTAGTGATGTTAGCAAGTAATGAACAGAAAAGGAATAACAAAAAAAGGGATTTTTCCTTTTCCTATGCAACTCCTAGTCAAATCTATCCTTCGTCTTCCCATCCTTTCCTTATTAGAAGAGGGTAAAAACGGGAAGAGGTCTAGATTTGAGATTTTTTTTAGTATTTCGATATACAATTCAGAAGAAAATAATGTTTTTGCAAGGTTCATTCGTGAGTTACCAACATTTGACTTGGGGAGGTCATGAAATGCAGATTAGATTGAGGAGGAAAAATGTAAATATAATTAAACACGTGCCTAATTTAAATGTTTTTGCTAAATGGAAATATATTTAAACATTGTGAATGTTGTGAATATAAATATATATATATATATATATATATATG
>DWLR01005478.1:0-10933 GCA_018246295.1 Papilio alexanor hazarajatica
CGTGTTTGCAAGTTCGATTCACTCAATTCATGAGGTACCCATCGTTTAAGTTTTTTTACTTTCCCGATTTGCTTCAATTGGATTACCCCGAAGCCTGCAGCTATCTCTGAAGTGTGTGTGATGGATCCGCTTCCACAATAGCCTTTAATTTTAATTCTTCATTTTCCACTGGTCTCCGGCCGTCCACGGGGTTTGTTCTGAAGGTCGAAATTCAAATCATTTTTAAGGGCTTAATCGGCTAATGGTATTTTAGACCTAGACTTGTCACTTACCTTTGGCACTTATTAAACTTGATGAAAAACGAAAAGCGGCACACATAAAAGTATATATATATATGTATGTATGTATAATATAACATAACATAATTTATTCCATAATTTTCGTTAATATTTTTAACGAAGTGAAAGATAAAATACGGTATAAAAGAGATGGAGGAATTTTTGATGAACGTAACATGAGAGTGGCTCGGACGAAGGGGTCAACGAACCTTCCATGGGGTGGGACCCCAAGGAAACGGGCTCGGTTCGGAAAGCGTGGTAGGCGGTTTATTTTGATGCATTTTCTAATTGAATCGTTGATACAGCTCCTCAACTCGTGTAATCAAAACCAAGTCCGTGTTTTTGTTATTCCACGACAACGCTCAGTCATGTTTCGTGATGTTTCAATTAATTATTATAAATGGAAAGTTTAATTAATCAATGTCGGTACAAATTGCTCAAACATACCTAATGCTCATGGGAATGAAATAAAATAAATAGCTTACGAACTAATTTCAATAATGTATCGAAAAGTAAATGTATCTTCTTTGATAATTTGTACATGGAAAAGTTAGCGTTGTATATAGATATATACATATTACATTCTCTTTTTTAGCAAGCAGTTCATTACTCACCGACATGCGGTATTTGAAAATGTAAAGCTATATGTTCTTTATATATCATAAGGAAAATGTAAATAATTGTTTAGTATATATATATACTATACAATTATTTGTAATTACAACTTTTAAATTATAACAAACAGTCCAAAAATGAATGCAAAGAAATTTACAAAGAAGACATAATGAAACGTGCAAATTACGTGTAGTTGCCGAACAACCGCATGTTTATTTAGTTGAGTTCTATGTAGGCACGCGACAGGTTGGACGGTTGCTGGGTTCCAGTGGAGCGTGTAACGCGAGCAAGTGCCCGCATCGCGCACCCTGCGCGAATGCGGGAACACAAATAGGGAAACGAGAAAACAAAACATATAACATGGTTTAACAATGCTAATTAAAGCATGTTTAATGAAATTTATAATAATTAGTACTTAAAAGAATGACTTGAACTTTCCACGACTTAGACAAAATTCTATACAATATATTGTAATTGGTCCTTAACTCGAATAATAATTATTAATAAAGTCACAGATAATCAAGTCCAAAGATTCCGTTACTTTGGCAGATAGACAGGTGAAGCAAATAAAGACAATAAATAATAATAAATACATTTATTTTATTTGAAATTGTTATAAAAAAGCAATAAATAGAAAGCAGTCATTAGTATCGTTATCTGCTAAGAAACTAATTTGTTTGAAGAAGAAAGTTATTTAGACCGCAGGGTCGTGTAAAGGATTTTTTCTTTTAATTTTATTCTTTTATTACGTTGTTTTGTTCAGTAGTTTTATTTCATCGATTAGCGTCCCTCGATCTATCTCAATTCCCTTGGAAATAGGTAAAATGAAACGCCGGCCACAGAGTCCCCGGCATCGCACAACGGATCCAATCAACAGCAGTCAAAGGAGCACACAAACTAGAGTGTAAGTGATCATCGATTGTTAACGAATTACACACACTGATCACTTCACCGACAATTTCGACTTTCGACCGGCAGCTTTCTATTTTGCGGTGCAATGTTGTGTTAACTCCTTCTAAAAACCACATTCTATTTTGATTAAGAGTTACAAATTTTATGACATATATACGTAGAAAATAATTGATAGGAATTAAGGCGCCTAAACCATCAGGGGAGGAATCAAAAAGGCCATTTTTATCTTTTGTAACAATGCAGAACATCAAAACTGATACGAAATCGTGTCTTCATAAATTTTAATTTCAGTAAAAGCTTTTCGAAATGCCGAATCGTCGTTAGTCATTGCCGTATCAAACAGTTTTCAGTTGACACGTGACAGACATAAAAGTCGTTACTTGATTCATTGCGAAAGTGTGCCCTAAATATTGTAGCGCTCGATCGTGTTCTATAAACAAAATTAAAACTGTTACAACATTAAATGGTTAACTAAAAGCATACCCGTGTTCGGCAGATTAAATCAATTTGGAAAATAATCCGGCGATATTTAAGCTGCCTATTGCGCGTCTTTGAACCGCGTTCTGCGGAATCTCGGTAATTGAAGCGTGAATGGATGCGTTACTAAGCGATTTCTTCGTTTTGTCTTCATTAAATCGTAAATTTTCTTGGTAACCGGTGGCTAGGTTAAATATGTAATCAATATAAATAGTTATGTTTTACTAATTATTTTTACATTTTATATTTTAAAGTACACAACAATAGTATAATACAATTTTGTATTAATTAAAACATGTAATTCAAATGCTGTTGACATACAAGAAATCATAATAAATACGTGGATCATTAGTGAAATGAAAAACGCAAATATTTCAAAATTATATACGTACATATTATAGGAAGCAGTTTTCCGGACATAGTATGAAGTACGTTCAACGGCATAGATTTAGGTTTGTTACTGTTGCTGAGCTAATTTTGAAACAATGTCGAAAAAGAATTTTGTTTGATAAATTGTTTTTTTTTTTTTGCCTTTACGTTGGTTTCGGATGGAAAAAGGAGTAAAATTTCCTTCGCACGACTCTATGTTATTAAAAAAGTGACCGTTGTAATGACAGAATAGTCTCCTTAAATTATTAATAATAGCTCCCCCAACACCGCCGGTAAATTTCGCATGACAAAAGACTCGTCACTCATTCTACTTTCGGCGATATTTGCCCGGCATTGTGATGAAGCTTGCACCCTTGCTCAGATATTTTTCAACAATATATCCCATTATTACGAGTACAGATACTATTTGCATTGTCATGGAATTTTACGTAAATTCAAGGTTGCTAATATTATATAAGGTGTGCAATTTTGTTTCTTCTATTTTTGTATTTATAAAAATATTTTAATGTTATTACCTAAACAATTCTAAGTCATTTTTTAAATTGTTATTTACTTTATTCCTTTACCTAACACAGGTGGCTACCGCCATTATAATAGCAAAAAAGAACATTTTTGCAACAACACATGATTTTATTTAATATCGCTAAAATGTTATGTTTTTATTTTCGTTTGGAGATGGACGAATAGAAAATTATAAGTATTCGCCGGCAGTCTTACTAGTCTGGACAAGCGCCCTCGTCCAAGCGAGCAAAGCCGATTATAATCGTGATAAGAACCCTAGGAACCCCGCATCGCCTCCTCTCTGCCCCCTCCATATTCCGGTCGTATCCGATGGGCTGTCAAAAGTTCTTCCAATTTATGTATTGCAGCCGACACCCTGCAGTATTATTTATCGGTAGATCTTCCCCACGCCAAGTTTTCTTTTTAATATAAACTTACATCCACACACACTGTGTCATTTTCAAAGCCTGCTATGTGAGAATAAGTGGCTTTGGTTGTGCTAATACCACGATAGTATTAACGCACTAACTGTTCTAAATAAAAAACAACTATTTCGCAATTCTATTCGTGGTCCAAACTGGCTGTAAACCGCTAAGCTTTAAGCTTTTATTCGTTAAAATAACAAAAAGCCCGGTCGCGTCACTCTTTGCTAACGTGTTGTTTGAAACTATGAAAAATGAATTATTTTTGAATGTCTGGATTAAAATGGAACCAACACCATTTAGAGTTGCATAACAATTTTGCTGAATTTTACAATGAAGTTATTTGTCGAATATGCGATTGGGAAACCTCTGCTCGTCTGTGCGAAACCCTCAAATAAACGAATTCGTTATGAACTGTTGATTTAATATTTTTAAAAAGCCTGATGGTATAGGGTATGGACTACCCCGATCTTGAGGTCGTGGGTTCAAATCCCACCATTCGACTATTGCAGTTTCCCATACCCTAGCAGAAAGAAAAAAAAAATGGTATTTATAAAGCATTTAAAACAGCAACATTTAAAGCATTTAAAACAGTACATCTATAACAAAACGCCCATCTTCTTGATGGATCGATGACCTCTTGAAGACAGAGAGAAATCGTTGGATGCGGAAAACGTAGGACTGAATATGGTCAACCATTTTTAGGAGTTCAACATGTTTTGTGAACAATAAATTATTGCAAACATTCTTTTTAACCTTTCTACCCAGACCAGAGATTATACAAAAATACTGTGTAAAAACGCCGAATGGCAGATTATATACTCTTGTATATAAAAGATTTATAAATTGCAATTATTCAAGGAACTATTTTTGAAAAAGAGCATTTATATCAATAAAATATAAATCAAAAGTACAAAATAAACATATTTAAATGCATCTATACGGTTTTAGTGTATTCAATTAAATAAGTAATTCAAGTTTTGTTTAAAAACAAGTGTAGTTTCACACTCGCCCTCTGGTACAGCGATGGAGAGCTGTTGACACCGTCTCGGCGTAGACAAAGCAAACGGTGCACATCGCGCAATGAAGTCAACTTGTAAATATAATAAAGAGGCACCACTCCACTGCGAGCACAAGCTCGAAGTGAGCTTGTGAGGTTGAAACAATTCAACCTCACAAGAAATAGATTTAAACAATGCCAGGAGTCTCACGAATAAGCAAAGTAATTGTTAAGCAATGCATACCACCACTAAAGTACATTTTTTTTCTGAATTAAATATTTAGTAACAGTAAAAGGGTAAGCAGAGATGACAAATTCTATTTGTCGAGAATATGGCATGCTTTTAATGATCTTATTTAGTTATTACCAATTTAATAGAATGTATAAAATGAACATTGAATTGGGACTTTTCTTATTAAAATAATATTAAAAAGAAAATTTTCTCATTAATATCCCATTTAAATAGCATTTATTATTAACGGAGACAGTGGGAAATTCAACATTCATTCACATAAATTCGTAACTTCAAGATTAAAAGTTAAAAAAAAAATACTCTGTATTAAAGTGGATACACACGTTCAGTTTACAATGTATACGAAATTCTATTATATAATTGGTAAAACTAAGAAAATATTGCTAATTTAAAAATAAAATTGTAATATCAACATTACATATTTTATTGTATTACCTTTTTATTGTATTTCATCACATAAAATTTTATTAAGCAATTAAAAATCTATGAAAGCGCCCTTACAAATTTCTTCTCATATGATATCCTTACGATACAACAAAGGCGCACAGAATAAACACAAACGAATACTAATAAATAAATAAAAAAACGCATTTTATTAAGTGCTCTATACGACGACCATGAAAAGGGATCATAACAGCAGAGCCGCCCACTGAGACAAGTACCGAGGGGAAGGAACACCGATATTTATTATCAAGATTAATGATACCCACATATATAACGACAAGCACCGATATTATGTCAAGAAATGTGGGAGCCGAGTCCACACTACTGACAAAGCTGGATGAATATTCCGATGTTAGTCTTTACCTCACTTTTTTTAACAACTAAAAAAAATTAGAAAACCTAAAATTTAACACGTATTTTAAAATTTTCCTGAATAACCTGAAATAACCTGAATGTTAAATCTAGATTAAATAATTATATTTTAATCGCCATTCTAATAGATGGCGCTACTGAACGTTATTTATTGTATCCATTCTGATTCCTGTTTAGTTTTAATTCCAGTAAATTACATTTTATTATTTGAATTTTAATACTACAGTCAATTTTATTATAAAAAATATTATTTCATAGATATATGTTTTCATTTTTGGAAGTCCTTGGTCACTGATAAATTTTATCTATTATTGTATTTTGTATGTTAGAATATCGGGTACATTTTTAAAATCTTATAACATTTGCCCCGGGCATGCTTTTTGTCTTTTTTGTCAATAAACTGAATCGTTAGCTGATAGCGATTGCTACTGATATTAATCTGTCTGAAATTAATAAAAGTAATGATAAACATTTCTTGGAATCATAGCTGGCTAAGTATTCGTGAACCAAATCGAACAACAATAAATGTTAAAACGAGATGTGCTGTAAAACACAAATATCCCGCAGGCTGGCCGATCCCCCGCGTTCCTCGGTGTAATGAAGTCGATCGAATGACAACGCAATTCTGGATTCCTTCGCTGTTATTTGTTCGGTACAGGTTACTAATTGCGTGCTATTTCCTTCGAACCGTTTGTTTTTGTCTTTGATTTCAATTTTGATTTAAATAGTAAAAATCAAATCCTTCCGAATACCATTCCGAAGAGAGACAGAGAAGGCCTAGGTTCACAAAGTTAATCATTTTTAGTGGTCAATGTTATGAGACGAAATGTAGAAGTCAGCAAAGACAGAGAAAAAAGTTGATCATCAAATAATTTTAACTAGAAAGATGGGAGCACCTATTGCTTTGACGCCGTAATTTTATTTAGAAAGTAGTATTCACTCCGACCAATAATAATATTAAGGAATAGCAGATCTTAAATACGTTGGCATTATTAATTTTAAACCATCATGTTTTAAGTAAAATAGTCACTTGTAAATTAGAGTCTCAATATTCCAATGACAACATTTAATTGACTCGCTTTTATTAGGAAAACGCTTTTAGTTAACTCTAATTTTATTTAAATCGCGTATTCCCTTGTTTGTGTCCGTGTTGATGGTACGAATAAACTGGCAATTAACTGGCACCTATACCAACTGTACAGCTTTTCTCTGATACCTAACCAAATTACAAAATTAGAGTTAAGGGGCACAAATGACGAAAAATAAACTAATGTACATCGAAATTAATGTAAAATTTTTGATTTATCTTCGAAATCCAGGGTCCAGTGACATTCAAATTTAAATGGGACTAACTTGCGAACGTCCCCTTTCCAACAAAAAATTAACATTTTTGAAATCTGTTAGGAAATGACGAAGTTCAAAATAAAAGTAAAAAAAAGTACAATCGAATTGAGAACCTCTTTTTTTAAAGTCGATAATGACGGTTGATCTGAAACTTTATCTTAATAATTAGAATTCTCACTGAATTGAGTGATAGACAAGAGATAGACAAGACCTCGGAAAAGGATATAGGCTAAATATTATCCCGAAAAACAAGCTTGAAGAGGTTGAAAATAAGGGATGAGATTTAAAAAAAAAATGCAGAAACATTGTATTTTGGCACTTGAAAAGAAATAAAGAAACTTTTGTTCTAACGATTTTTTAAATTTAGTCCTAGATGGGGATGAAATAGGAGATTAAATTTGGCATGGAAGTCCAAACAAATCTATCTTTCCTTACTATATATACGTACATATATTTATCGGAAACATGTGTATGATTAGGTAAAATTCTGTCTTAATATGTATACGTCGCTCATACATAATGAACGATGCGCAGGATCACTCGCAAAATCTTTATGTTTTAGCAAAGGATGGAAAAACATAAATCTTAGTTTATAAAAAATTATCATAATAAGATATAATTGCGGCTCGAATCGTCAACGACCAAGCTCTTACTGATCGGTTTGATCTCTGACTTTGTGTTAAGCAACGCTGCTCGTTAGTCCCTTATTCTATAAAAAAAAGGTATTTGTACCTCGGAAATTTTAAATGTGTATTATTTGCAAAATAAATATCCTAAAAATATTAAAATTCTCTCCAAAGTAACTATTCCAGGCGAACAGAGTAGCACTAACATCAACTAAAAATGGGTTACCTGGTTGTCCTATTTGTAGTTCACCTGGCTGTGCGTATTTGGCCGATTCCGCTGCGGTCGAGCCCGTGGAAACAAATAGCCCAATTTTCCGCATTTTCCGCCATTAACAACATCCGGCTCGCGGGGGACGGTGACGCGTCCGCAAATAATGGACACCCATATAACTGGCCGCCTGTGTTTGTTATGGTAAAAAGGGCTTTTTAACAAAGTTTTGAGGAGTTTTAAAATGTCGCTTGTTTGTTCGACTACAGCAGTAGAAGATTTCCTATCCATTTCATTTTTATTTTTATAACGGCGAATTTATGTCAAAAGTAACAAGATTTTTTCGATTTGGATATTCCGTAAGATTCCGTAAGATTTTATGTTTAGTGGATGCTTCAACTTTTTTTATATTGTCAGTATTATATTACATTATTACATGTATTTGAATTAATTAGGATCTTTTCTTTTAGCTTGTATTTAACTTGATTTATACTTAATTATATAACTTTAAAAATAATGTCCTAATATCAATCAATTCCTGCTAAAATTCAAATACAAAATCTATCCATCGACAAAAGTAGATGTAATAAGCCTGTCATAAAAATAAATCAGTGATGATAGGTTTAATGTCTCTGCATAAAGCAATGACTTCTTGGGACTGCAAAGTGCTGCGATAATACATATCAAATAAAAAAGCTATACTAATGACTTTTGATTATTATAGAACTCAAAAAACTGTCTTTACATCGGAAACAGATACGTAATAGTTCCACACGCATAATCACTAGAGAATGCGTCCTACTTTATACGAAACACTCCTCCATACACCTGTTCGATGAAAAATAAAGTGTTAAATTTTTATTGCAATTCGTACATGAAGTGTACATTTGAAATGTTTGTTTCCCGGGATCGGTATCGTTACTTTTCATGGTTAGACATCAATGTCTCAGCTTGCGATGTCGATGTTCTCGATTACAAGCTGGTGGTATCGATAATAATAAAAAGGCAAAAAAACGGCGTTGAAACTTAAATCTCCGAGTCGGCAATATTGTTCCGGCGTCATATCTACGGCCGTAATGTTGAACCACCAATCATAACGGCAATTCCGATACGCGGCAACGGTAGCGGTTAACGACAGCATTCGAGCGCTAACGGCCCGCGATACACGAGAACGAAGCTATATACCAGTTATGAATTTCTTCCTTTTATTTAAGCCCCCGTTCTACTAAGCTCATTTGTTGTGTATCACGTTACGCTATTAAAAATAAATATAGCCTTACTAAATATAAGATTTCATTGTTCCTCTGCGATGTGTTTAATTGCGCAACATGCTATTATCGTATGTTTATGTAGAATGGTAACAGTCTACTGACAAAAAGTACTCGTATGTTTTGTTTTCTTACTATTTCAGTTCAACTAACAGCTAATTCTTAGCAACTTTTTTCGGTTTTTCCTTAATACATTCATATCATGCACTAGAATATGACGTCTCATCCCCTGTTACCTGCGGGACCATAAGTTACTAGTTACTATTGTTAGAGAACATTTACTTTCTCTCTCTCTCTCTCTCTCTCTCTCTCTCTCTCTCTTTCTCTACAACTATGGGAATAATTTATTATAACATATATTTTTTTTTATAAGAAAACATGATATGAATGTGGAAATCGCGGCTAAACACACAGTAGTTTTAATCTGCGGCGCGTATCTCTCGGCGCAAAGAGAACGCGGACAACGCGGTCGCTTTGATTTTCCGCAACTGTGCCCACGACTATTGATTTCCAGTGATTTCGAGGGACGATGCTCTTTCCCGTTTTAATCGTGCGGGGGTTATGATTTTGTGGTTGCGTTGCGAGGGTGCCCGCAGTTATTCTTTAACCGCTTCTTCTCAATTTTCTCTCTTGACAACCTCCTCATTTGGCGACCATTGTTCGGTCTGTTCTCAATTATTATCATTGTTTCCATGTTTTTCAGCAGAAAGTTTTCCTTTATAAATTCAGTTTTGAATTCATGTATTATCTTAGAACATACTCAATACCCGTAACCCAGAGGGGTAGGTAGAGATTATGGATTTCCATTTGGCTCGATCCTGGCACGCCTCTTCTTCTACATCCATACATCTAGGCATGCTCATCGATTACGCGCTTATTTTAGAAGTTCACTGAATATTACGTATTATACTCGTATTTATTTATAATTAAAAAAATGGACTTCGGGTTCCATTACTTTAACATTAAAGGTACCTTATATATATTTTTTTCTTTTAATATACCTCCTACGTCCTTTACTCATTCGGTTCAAGAGCATGTCAATACGATAGTTTTTTTTTAAGTAAAATATTTTAATCACTTTATCCGACATTAAAAGTTTTTTTATACAATCATTTTCAAATAGCAATATCTTATGTTAAAAATACATTCAATGTTCGTCTTACATTTTTTAGAATTAAGGCCTATAAACATTTTACGAGATCACTCGACCGCATTTATTTACGATATCCTTAAATTTTGACTAGTATTTGAGAACGGATTTGAGTGTTTTTTGAATTCGAAATATACTCACAATGAAAGTACTTGATCATATTTTTGTAAGCTCTTATAATTACATTATTTTTATTAACGTTTTATTCAGCATAAGAACTGTGTTAATATCAAAGTAGAAGTTTATTTTTTAGGTTTACGTGGGTCACGAAAAAAGGTCATTCTGTTTATAGAGAGAGACTAACGTATCAGTCAAGTTCGTTCTTTGAATATTTTTGTTGCCAGAATGAGTAGAAATTTTATCTGTGTTATTTTATTTCGTTCATATATATTTGGTAGTTTAATGAGACACCATTTTTATTTTCGCTTATGACCAGTGACCGAGAATTGTGTGGATTGTTTTATTTAAAAATATTGTTAATCCTGAATTAGGTTTGTTGAAACAGGTCTGCAAATATACAATTAACTACATCCAAAAGTATAGAAAAGAAATGTACTTTAACCACAAAAACAAAGAACTAAAACTTATTCATGAACTCATAGAGTACTACTACGAGTACTTACGTATAGAGTGCAGTGTAGTGTAGTGTAGTGTAGTACTTACAGAGTGAGTC
>DWLR01005479.1:0-10933 GCA_018246295.1 Papilio alexanor hazarajatica
ATATATATATATATATATATGTGTGTGTGTGTGGATTTTATCAATTTACTACTATAACAAATTCTAAAACAATAAAGTATAAAAGACATCACGACAGAAAAATAAATACATGAATAAAATATATAATATTTGGCTATTTTATTAACATCGATCAACTGATCAAAAAGTAACTAAGTTTTTAGTATAGGTTTCTTGTTATTTCAGTTTATTCATTTAAAGATTTCGAAAGGTTCGTATTGATGTCTAGTATGTTATATTGAACTTTGGATATTCTGTGCAAAATAGATATGTTACAAAAGGTGATGTTTTTATTTGAAAAAGGCACAAATTAAAGTAAGCCTAAAATTTTCTTGTGCTTAGAGATTTTATATATTTAATATACTTCCGTGCATGTATATACATATAAAGGTGATCTTTTGTTAACCTCAAAGCAGAATAATGCATCTAACATTTAAAATTAATTTTAATTAAATCTAGAGTTGATTGGATATCGCAATAATATATATATATAAACAAATTAATATTCAATAACAGTTAATTTATTTAAATTTTAATATAATAACATCACTGAAATATTTGAAGATAAATCTAACATCTTTATAGCTTAGTAAGCGTAACCATTCAGGCTTTATATTACGTCACCGTAAATACAGTTACCAGCAAGTCTTGATACGATAAATTACTTAATAATGATTCCTTAACAAGTTACAGAAACTTAGTGACTAGATATGAAACTCGTTAACACCATCAAATCTTGACGCTGTCAACTATGAAGTATAAAAATATCCAGGCTTTAAGATAAGACCTTATGCTATGTAAATGTACATCGAAAATATTTTTGAAATCATTACATTTATTTCAAATACTGCATTGTTTACCAATAAAATTTACACAGATTTATAGAAAGATGCTTACAAGGACTATTTTATTTAAATTCAACGTTTATCGCTATTCAAGTTTTATAAATGCATTTATAAGTAAGAATATGAGTACTTAAATACTTAGTTTTAGTATCGATCAACGTAGTTAATAAGTATCCAGGCCTACAATGCTTAAAAATTACAAACATTATCTAACATTATGACTGTCGGCGACGATCGATGCAACAAACGGCTCTTTTTAAGTTCTCAGCAAAACCAGATTTATGCACTTGGTCCTCGTTTTTAAATTCCTTTATGGTATCTGGTGCTTTTACTTCGTTCGACTGATCAGTCTTGTTGAGTTGTTGGATATCGATTTCCTCGTCGGATCACGTATCCGAGCAAGGATACTTTACGATCAAATCCAATTCCTCCTCATTCGGTTTGACATTACGAACAACACTTTGGCCTTCGAATTTCTTTGGTCTATCAGTTATTTTATTCTCGATATTTACTAATACATCAGCGACACATCTGTGATCTGCTGGTGATTTTACTTCTCCATCGTCACCAAATGCTGTTTCTTGTTTGACATAGTCATGTCCATTGTTATTTTGCTTGTCATTTTCCGTTTCAGCTTTACTTTCTTCCTCGTCACTGTTTTCTTTTCCTTCTAAAATCATTTTATGGGTAGCTTCTTCTATAACGCTATCTGTCGGTGCTTCGTTTATACAGGAGTGTGTCAATGTGAATGGAAGCTTAAGAGATAAGTCTCCACCCATGGCGCTTAGAGTCAATTTTACTTTAACATAGTAGGAAACATAAATAGCAAACACGTTTCGATCTTCAGGTGAGTTTGAGTTGCATAGAACCGTAGAAGCAAGGCTCGCACCTGATTTAGAATAAGAGTCTTCGAGGGCAATCCAGTTCTTAGTTACACCTGGAAAGGGATACAATGACACGATTTTAATGAAGTCTATACGATTCAAGTGTGAACGGCGACCCTATTATCTACACTTAAACAACGATCACATGCGAATGCAAAACTTGTACAAATAAAATATAAATGTTTAAATTTTCTTTAATACCAAGGATTATTGTTGGATACTCCTGTAGGACGTTAACACGTAATAAAATAAAAAAAATGTCATTACCCCGGTGTGGTGTCAAAGTATAGCGATCGGTTAGTGTTTCGCCTGGCGCAACTGGCGTGTCTGGCCCTTTGACCAAGGCTACGACATTTTTAAATTTTCCATTGGAAAACATGCACACATCCACATGTTGTATGACAAGAACCTAAAATTAAACAAGCAAATTCAATCATTTAATTCGTCCTTCCAAATTATTGCAAGTATCGCAGCATAGTTTACCTTGATCCGTCTTACAGTTTTTGATGAGTGATTGGATACAATTATGTTAACGTTTATAGATTCACCGTGGGAATAAGTTGCTTTATCTAACCATCCCTCAAGCTCCACCCTAGAAAAGTAAATGTAACTTAAATAAGTTAATTATAAGTTGTAACAGATTTCTATTATAGTGCTCGAATCGTCAGCCAGTTTCACTAACTTTCGCCAGTTTGGATTCCCCTGCGGTGGGAATACCTTCCGGTTGGACTTATTCTTTGTAATTTTATTGTATTTAATATTTTACTTACTATATTTTACGATTCTCTTTTTAACATTTGTTTCCATCCATCCATCTCAGCCTATGTGCACTGTTGGACATAGGCCTCCCCCATAGGTCGCGTCATTGGGGGATCCCAACATTTTCATTAAATTTGCCATAATCCCCACACTTGGCGGAGGGGTTGGTGATCGCAGTATGTTCCACCGTACTAAGAAAAAGTCGCTGCTGCCCATCCTCCGGTGGTTTTTACAACCAGACTCAAGTCAGTCAAGTCCAGGCCAGAGTCAAGTCTCAAGATTCAGACACAGACATGTTCATGCACACAAATTTCACACCCGCGGCGTGAAAAGCAAGCATCTTACCAAACGCGCCAACCGGTCCGTCCGTTAAACATTTGTTTATATAATATATATTTAAACATAGCAAAATATCATAGCTGTTTTTAACACCATAAACCAATTATTATTTTTACTATGAAGTTATTAAGACATTCAATATTATAATAATAAAATTCCGTTTCAACACATTATTACGAAATTTGTTTTGTTCTTTTTGAAACGTTGGTGTAAGTCCATCTAGAATGATCCTGAATACTAACCATTTGAGAAGTGAATGCTAAATGTAATTTTAACGCTAAAAATTTAGTCATCTGGTTAAATATGAATGATGTAATTAAAGAATGAAATTTGGTCAGCAATAAAAACAACACGCCATTTTGTATTAATAAAAAATTGAAAAACTCACCTGCCGTCGGACAATAAAAACGGCTTTTCAACAGTGGCCCGCGGCGGCGCCTGTTCCAAGCTCTCTATGAATAAAACACGTATTTTAATACCACAGACAAATTAAATACGAAAGCGCGAACATAAAAGTATATTTAGCAATACGTAGGTTGAATGTTATTATGTAGTATTTTTAAAGTTTCGCAATAATAGTTTTTATTGGGCATACTTCACAATGTTGTGTGTGAGAGTGACACATTATTATTTTACATTGTATCAGTTTCCTGTTTACAGAATATAATAACAGCCATAATTACAGAGTTATTATTAGTGAACAATAGCACAAAATCACTCACCATCATCTTTTTTTCTTCCCCGAAAGTTTTCATCCATCTTTGTTTTATTTTTCAGTCTGTAAGCAAATGAGAAAAATATATTTCGTTATGGAGCATTTAAACTGGTTCGATTCGCGTCGAAGATATGCATAATCAAGTGGCATTTAAGATCCACTAACTTCACTTTCTATTTAAATTAATATGTAAGTACATTTAATGAAATTACGCTGTCATTTTACATGCCGCTTTTTTAGGAGGGGGCTTTTTATTTTAATTTATATTTAATAAATTCTCAATCCTATCGACATTACCATTCAGTAGAAAAGAAATCCTATTTGCTCCTGTCAATTGAAAACAAAAGTTTAGAGTGTGATTTTTTTGTTCTCACGTACCAAAAATTATGTAAAAACAGAGATTTTCACATATTGGTATATTCGAGTTCAAGCTGTCATTACATATAAGACTTCTATCGTTTCTAAAACACATACATTTTTACAGAGCTGATCAAAATATTCTTATATTTACTTTAGCATATTGTGATGTGCGAGCGCACTGAGCGTGTTGTGGTGGGGCGAGTGCGGCAACACGGCAGGGGGCACGCGCCCCGGCCCCTGCAGCACTCGGATGCCCATCCGCACGGTGCTCCGACGAGATATCTTCTCGTCTGCTCGCTCAGCTAGAAATAGACTTGCGATCATGTATATTATTTTAATTATAAAACTACCACTCACCTCACCCTTACTTGCTTTTATTACTTTCTCATTTTCCTATATTTATTTTTATTATTTCAACCTCATTTCCAAATTTATCGGTCTCTGATAGCTTTATAAAGCAGGTCGCAGTTGTAGTAATAGAAATAAGAATTAAATATATGTAAACGTTATAGACTGATTCTATATTTAGCTTTATGGATTTTTACAGAGTATATTTAAGAATAAATATGTAGCTAGAATTAGAAAGAAATTAAAAATGTACATACATAGATAAACACTTAAATTGTAATTAAGTCACACGAAGGACACAACTCGCACCCAATGTCCCTGACCAATCCACGTTAGGGGAAGCAGTATAAATAAATAAAACATAATTCTCGGGCCTCTAACAACAACTCAACTTGAGGTCATTCAAACGCTAGTTTATGCACTAAAAACAGGCATTAGTAAATTCTTACCAATGTATGCTCGGACGTCGTAGGAGGTGCCTATCGGTGCGCCGTGGTACTGCTTGGCGGGCACCAGCTGCACGCTGGGGGGCGCCAGTGGCGTCAGCTCCAGGTGGAACGGGAACGCGTTTGCACCCAAACGCTTTACCAAGGCTTCCTGAAAGTTACACTTCGTGTAGTTTTACGGGAAACAGTAGAGGCGAACTCGTATTTTACACAAGCGTACAAATACGACATTTTTTTTTTCATGAATTATTTATATTTAGAACAATCAATAAAACGGTTGCACTTTGATAAATATGACGTGAAATTTGAAACAAAAATATTTGAAAGATGCCAAGACCTAAGATGTGAGAAGTAGACATCAAATGGTCGTCAGTCGAACATCGCTTTAAATAGCTACAAACAAACGAAATATTATACCTGTAGTGGCGAATTCGGTTCTCTTTCGTGGTTACAATGCATTGGCCAGATTTGTACCAGGCTCATGATCGCTTCATTGCAGAATTTAAGTCCCATTACCTCCTCATCCTCTCTGCCATATCTTGAGGTGAAAACAGAATTGAATGTCCACAAGTAATATCATACAATTAAGATGATTAAGTTTCATGGCCTTCTTCCACTATATGTATTTCATGCTAACATCATATACGCTATCACACTCCAGGGATGAGTACATATCTACTAAAACCTTTCTCTTCATACTATTTTACATCGGACAAGGATAAAAAAGTTTTTACTGTGTTTATTCGCACCATCACCATCATAAAATTAAAAAGTAGAATAGTTTGTCATACTTTTAATACGCTTTAAATAAAAACAGCTCTTACCGAAATGTTAATGTAACTTGACCGAACAGCTTTTTGTTCTCCAGACACTCAGGCTCCACGTGTAAAACTCCTTGAATTTTGTCGATGTAGCCATTCTCCACGACCAAATCGCGCGAAGCCAAATACAGTGTTAGTTTATTATTCGGTGATGATTTTTTAAACACCCTGTGAATACGAATAATATAAGCATAGAAGAAATTAATACAAAGATTATATTAATGGTTTAATGATTGCTCACCGTTGAGAATTAAGCGCGTTGTCAGTCGTCATATTTATGAGATTGTCTTGCGTCCTGAAACAATGAAATGTGATTCATTAATGATAGAATCCTGTTACATAGGCCACAAATGATAATATCTTTCAATATATATATACTTTACATTTACCTTGCTTTGTTATAAATTTTATGTAAAAATTTATTAGCAGCAGCAGCATTAATCATTTCCTTCCCTCCCATTCTTTCACACTCATTAATACCACTCGCACTAACTAGAACAGAATAGCTATGCATTTAACAGCGATAGAGTACGCCACAAGAATATCTATTGAAAGAATGGCGCGCTCGACTGGTCAAATACCACGACCTCACACAAGACAGGCGTGAAGTAGAAGTATTCTGCGTTTCGTTTGATGAGAGAGGTACCAGAGGCCTAATTTTAGTTCTTTTTCCCTTCCCTCTCTTATCTAATAAGTAAAAAGGGAAAGAGGTTTTGCCGGGAAAGGTGAAGGGTAGAAGAAGGAAATGTCAATTTTTCAGCCTACCCCTTCGTCTGTCTATTAAAGGTTTGAAAAAGTTTGTTGCAGATTATAAAAAAAAATCTTCGGGCAGGGCAATGTTATTTGAAGCCACTAAAATATGTTTTTTTTAGACTTAAAAATCCAACAAAGCAACTTCATTGAATTCGCTATACATAAATTCTAATTCAGTAACTATGCTAAATTTAATGACCCGATTAATATTTTACTTTATAATCGTCTCACGGTCGTGAGTCACCCTTTTTTAAATTATAAATACCTATTTTATAAAATGTAAAATACGATCACAGGATGTAATTAAGATAAATTTGTAAATCGCTTGGACATGTTCCAAGTTTCGCTGAACGGGAGAGAATCTCATTTAACAAATTTTTAATTAATTTATAATTTTTTAACAATTTTTAAACGTACGTTTCTTCGTACTGTCGTATTTTTTTTGTTTTTGTAAGCAAATCCTTTTATCTAATAAATTAAGTTTTATGTTTTATGTCTAACGGATATTATGGTGTTTGGCGACCCCTTTCAATTCTAAACTCCCGTAAACATCTTAGGAAAGGGAGTATCTGAACACCATCACGACATGGAATCTTGACCTCGTGTTGACAAAGCTGAGTCATTGTCCCTTTTGCTGTTAGTTTGATAATATGTAGTAGATAATTTTCTTTTTCCTCCGTATTTTTTGGCAATAAAACTATCATTTATTTATTTATTTATTTTAATTTGCTATTGAGGCAGTTAATTTGAAGTTTCATGATTGAGTTTGACATTTTTAATACATGAGTTTTAATCGTGATGAAATTGGTCGTTTTTCATAAAACAATTTTTAAACTTTCTACGTTTACATTGAGGTGTCAGAGCTGTGAAGAGCTCGATATGGATATGTGTAAAAATCAAATCTCAGTAATTTTGACTGCATGAGGCAAACATGACTGACCGGTTGGCGCAGTGGCAAGACACTTGCCTTTCACGCCGCAGGTCGAGGGTTCGATTCCCACCCAAAACAAAAATTTGTGGGTATGAACATATCTCTTTGTCTTGAGTCTGGATGTAAAAACCACCGGAGGACGGGCAGCAGCGTCCTCTTCTTAGTACTGTGGAACATATTGCGATCGTCGCGAACAAATTTCTCCCCAATTATGCGATCAATGGTGGTGGTGGAGGCAAACATAGTAGAATATTGCTACTCATGTTGTTTAATCCCTAATGAGTGTTAGCAATAACTCACGAAAAACTAGTAGATTAGTAAAAAAGTTAGCAGCCAAAGCAGATGATTTTTTTAAAAGTACATGCCTCTATGTTTGATGTCTTACTAGCACATCACACAGAAGTATTCTGCGTCTCGTCTGAGGAGTGAGGTGCCGGGCGCCTATTTTAGTCTTCTTACCCTTCCCATCCTTTTCTAATAAGGAAAAGGTGGAAAGAGAAAGAGTATTTGACGGGGAAGGGGATAGATAGGAGAAAAAAATGTGCATTTTTGTATCTATCCCCTCCTTTGTCTATTATAGATAATTTCAATTCATTATACTGTTATGACGAGATTTGCGTAGCCAACGCACATCTCGTGATGTCCAAATTTTAATAATTATCGGTCCTTATGCATATTAGAAAAGGTGGTTTTTATTCAGGTCTTGTACAAAGGATTCAAATTCTATTGTTCAAGATATATTATGCAGGGAACCCTAGCTCAAGTGATTATAAATCGACTTGATTAAACATTTTATTTTACAATGATATTCAAAGCTTTGTATAAGTCTTATGTCTAATATTTAGTTTCAATATAATTATTTTTATTTAAAATATAAACTGTTTTATTGTTTTTTTTCTTACTATCATAGGTTAAACATTAACAAAAATTTACGGATAAATTATTAATAAATACAATCAAAATTTCATCATCAAATTATTATTATAAGAAGGAAGTTTTCTTTGGTAGGTGAAATTGAATCCAATTTGATTAGTCTTTCGCAATCGCAAAACTATATTATCTTGAAGTAATAATTTTTTGGTTGGTGGTGAAAATTTTGTCTCCGTCTGGTTGGAAGTACCACACAGTATAGTATACATAAAATTAATGCATAATTAAATTAAATTTCAATATTATAATGTAAACGATAAATTAATAAACGTATTTTTTATTAATATCATTTATTTAATTTTGAATTTAAAATAAAGATGAATACCTATGTAATTCAACTTTATAAAATTATATTTCTGACCTCTCTGATCTAACCATACGACTAAAATTTTAGTTTTCTACTTCTTACTTTAATTTAGTAATAGAACAAAACAATCAGTGAAAACACAAAACACGTTTGACAGAACAAATGAATTTTGTCCTAAATCACACAGATGTATGTGTACTATCTATTTTAACATCGCTAAATTATTATCAACATAGAATTAATTTTATAAGCCATAACACACACTGACTATAAATAGCCGACACAAACAGATGTCAGACTTGGCAAGAGTTGGCCAATTAACGGTCTATTTGAATCATTAAATTTCTGATACATTATAAACGTGATGTACATATGAAATATGAGGTTTGCAAAATGTTTTTTGTATTTGCTCAAATATTTAGCTATAAGCTTTATAAATGCGGGCTCAGTTCGATTTATTAAAACATTTGAATATATATAAAATATGGTGGCGATTTAAGATTATTTCTCTCCTCATGGTACGTAATCGCTTTTTAAGCGAATTATGGATCTCTTTGCCACATCAACTAGCTAATTTTATAGGATATGTCAATGACCTTTGCTCGTAATTACCAACGAAAGCCACATTTTTATTATTCTAATTATAATAAATATAATAACTAATGTAAGATACTAGATAGAAGATATAATAGACGTATTTTATCCTTTATCATCATAGTTTTGTGGAATAGAGCGCTGGTGATCCTAGGGGGAGCCACCAGCACGCAACACTTATAGTAAGAAGATATTTGTGCTACTTTTATAGAATAAGGGGCAATTAAGCACTGGGTCGCTTAACTTAAAATTAACCGACGCCCATGGACATCTGCAACCCCAGAGTAACTGCAGAAGCGTTACCGGTTCTTTAGGAAAGAGTAGACTATCTTCATGAAGGCCCCTAAGTCGTGTTGGTTTGGAAATACCGCTGGGGATAGATCATACCACAACGTGACTGTGCGAGGCAGGAAGTTCCGCGAAAACCGCATGGCTGTGGAATGACAACAACCATCGAGATGGTGGGGATGGTATCTGGAGCTCTGTCGTGTTGTTCGATAACGATACCCAGCGGCAGGAATTGTATTAGTTTCATTTTAAAACATCTTTATATTATGTAGTGCTTATAGAGTGGGATAAATTAATTTATTACTATTGTAATATAACAGATTTCATTTTTAGTATACGTATGTCACATGACAGACACATGTGTGTTGTAGCCGCGTGTCACTGGAGCGGGCGTCTCGACCACAATTGCCCCAATTTTACAGCGTGATGCTGTCACGTAGGCAATTAACATTCACCGTTGAATCAGGCCAACATAAATAATAAATGTTTAGTACCCAAAGAAGCAAGATCGAACTGGTATCGTCCAACGTCTGACTCCTAATAAATTATGCCACATTTTAGATTTTCTGTATAAAATGACTTAATGACTACTGTTATCTGGATTTCACCGAAATGACCAAAGGTGTAAGAAATATTATTTATTGTCATCTGGAAAGAATAAACGAGAAAAGGACAAGAAAAATATATTGTTAGCTTATTTCGCTAAAAAATAGACAAAGTAGATTGGAACAGACAAAAATAAAGGTTATGATTACAAATGTGCAAAAATTTAGATCTTTGTTTATTTTTAACCAACTTAAAAAAGGAAGAGGTTCTCAATTCGCTTGTTTTTTTCATTAGCTAAGAACTTCATCATTTATGAATAGATTTAATTTTTTTTTTGGGGTTGTAAAGGAGACATTTGCAAGTGAATCCCAGATAGAAATTAAATAATTTGAATGTCACTGAATCTTGAGTTTCGAAGACATATTGAAAATTAATATATTGGTTGATTTAAGACAAATTCTGCTTGGTTTAGATGGATGACTCTTAAATAAAATTATATGAATTTGAAGTCGATTTTGTTTTTATTATAAAATTTAAAAGATTATATTTTAAAACTTTGAATACTACAGAAAACATTATATGATATAGGGATGACAGTTGAATACAAATAAGGGACAGACGATCTAACTTCTTGTAAATTGATTAACAGCTTACCGTGCAAAATTCATAGTTTATTATGGGTTTTTGTGTACTAAGATTAAGAAAAGACAATCTAAGCTAATTTATCCGATAAATATTCAAGCTGTAGTATTAGAACTTAAGCTCTCAGTTATATATAGATATTATCAATAAATCAACAAAGAGTATTTTTGTTTTTATACACTTTTTATGGTATTTTTATGGCATGAAGGCCCCGCGAACCAAACACGGGGAGGGGGGGTTGTTAGGTGAGCCCGGGACTCTGGTTGCGGGTGACCCGATCCAGCAGGCCCACTTGTGGGCTCGCACTAGAGGGCGGCGCTCGCCATTAAGGCGTCTTTGAGGAAGGCGAGCCTAAGCTCAGTACCGTCCTTATCAGGACAGGGAAAGGCGAGGGTGAGCCTCATCGG